>JAIPRM010000538.1:0-42502 GCA_025469315.1 Stegophylla sp. TES_Ste_2020
GAAATTCAAAAAATGACCTCTCTAAAGTACAATCTAGAGGCGAATCCGGTTTCAAAAAGTTATTGATCGAAACTTTTGGACAAGTATTTCTATACGAAAAAGTGTTAACAGAAAAAAAAAAATAAAATAAACATCATTGTAAAAACACTAGCTTCTTCACTTTGTTCAGAATCTAAAACTTGTGCCATGTCCCTTAAAAAGACGTTGAATTTATCATTTTTGTTGATACCTCTCCACCAAGTTTCAATAAGACCTGTATATTATACGTCAGATACAGATAAATATAAATTGCGTGGTAGAGCGCATATGACAAGCATTCTGTCATCGCTGGTAGGTCCTAATCTGCAATAGAGCGCATAAGACAAGATAGCCTAATGTACAGGAATATTATAATCAATTTTAGATTTAACATGTTCAATAATTTAATAATTCATGTCCATTTGATTATTCATGAAAATGATCAATGTTTTACAATTTAAAGCTTTTGTTACTGACTTTTACAAAAATGAAAATATGAGTATAGTAGACTAATATATATGATAAAGATTTTTAACAATTTTTACCTTAAAAATAATAAGTTTAATATGTTACAAAATAATAATGAAAATAAATATGACCTATTTTTAGATAAGCCATTTGAATCTTAATTATAAATTTAAGTGCTTATAAACAATATTTTATTGAGGCAATTTATTAAAAGTTTACCACAAGTTGAAAAACACTTGAAGAATTATTTGTTAAAAAAAATATTTACCTTAAAGGGAGTTAAAATTTTAATAAGGATTAAATATAAAAAAATCCTTTTTCATCATTCAAAATCAGTTTTATACAAATCCTAACATTAAACTCTTATATAAAAAACCAAAATAAAGAAAGCTTACTTTGCAAGCATGCTAAATTATTTAAGACAATAACCTATAATTATTAAGTTAACAATTTGTTAACCTGATATAAACTTATGTTTAGAAACTTAAATAAATGTTGTCGAATCCACTTATTACAACTCTGTTTATAACGATATTCCAGGTAAAATGATTCTCAAAAATGTATTTAATTAGCTTTATATCTCATTTTCAGAAATGTTGGTTATAATGAATATCCATTTATAACAATGTTATTTTAAAATGAATATTTTTATATCTTATTATAGTAATATTGTATACATGCAATAGTGGCGGTTCATATTATGGTACACAGGAATATGTAAACCACCCAAAAATGTGTATAAGTTTTTTTTAGATTTAAATAGTTATTATATACAGAGTTGGTAATTTAAAAATTGTTTATTAAAAAAAAGAAAAAATTTTTGCAAATTTTTTCATTGACACATTTTACTCTTATCAAAATATTTTTTTCTCTTTTCAATTAATATTGGGATGTAAAACTGGTAAAATATAAAAAATTTTGCAGTAATAATAAACTTTATAATTTTTATGTCTTATATTTTAAGATTTTTAATCTTATATAAAACGAAGCTCAGAATTGTTTTATTGAAGTAATGATTTATAGATTTTTTTTTAATTTAACATACCGACCAAGTTTTACCCAAGGAGTGAAGAATACTTATGGTGTGGTGCAAAGTGTTAGCAGCTTTTTTTTGCATACTAAAATATGTATTCTTTATTTACACACATAGAACTACATAATAAATAATAACCTATTTTTTATAATTATAAGAAACTATTAAATAAAATTTAACATGTACAGTAATTGTTTGTATTATTCTTTGTGTCTACCATTAAACTCTCTATGTATCACAATTGGTACGGATCAGTGACATATTTAAGTTTTTGGCTAAATTAATATGCCCTTAGTTGTGTCACCCACACAACTAAGGAACTAACAATAATTGGTTTGAACCTTTCTTTTAAAAATGTTGCATTCACATTTTTCAAATTTGATATTTAATCTTCAATATAGACACGTTAAATCAAAAATTGATAAATTAGATGTCATTGTCAGATAAGTTGGCATTTTTCATCAATGCTCACAAATTATTGCCCTCCTTCCTTGTTTAAGAATACAATACATTTAGTTTTATATATAGTAATTACGATGTATCAGAATGTAAATTTATAATTAAATTAATTTTAAAAATAATTATAAAAATAAAATACCATATTTTTTTTCATATTTAGTGTCAATTTATGAATATTTTTGACTTTTTAATGAATACTTTTGATTTTGGTTCATATTTAGTCAATTTTATTTCTTATAAAGTCTATCTAACTTAACCTAACGTTCTAGTGATATTATTACAATTATTCAAGTAGTTTCAATTTCAATAAAAATCATAATAAATAACACATGTCAGGTATATTCTTATATACTTATAACTTTTTTCAATACAATTCTTATTTGTATATATAAAGAATTTATTAAAATATATTTACTTAAAAATTCTTCATTCTTTAAAAATAGCTACCTCCCCAAAAAAATCTGCCCTAGGCTTCAGCCTAGTCTTTAAATACCCCATTGGTATGGGTACCATAGTTTGAAAAATACTGCCTTAGAACGATTAATATTTATATGGGCTGTTTATAACATAATATATATGTACCTATTTATGAATAATAATTTTTATTTAGAGATAAAGTGCCAAGGAAGAAAAAAAGGAAAAAAGCTATTGCTAATAATCAGTTGCACCACGAAGAAGTTATTCCAAGTATTTTTTTAATTATATTTATTTTATATTTTGTATTTTATTTTTAATTAAAGGCAGGTAATAATTATTAACTAACTTGATAATATAATTTTATTAGAGAATTGAATTTTTAATACGTTTTCAAAATACAAAATATTTCACAAAAATAAACAATAATATTTGTTAATATGAGATGAATTGATTGAATTAACTAAAATTAATTTGAAATTGTTTTAGAGAAAAAAATATTTACATCAATGGATCAAGATGAAATAGATATCCTTTTAGTAAGTGAAACTTTTTCTAAGTATTGAGTTTTAGTGAATATTTATACACAATATATATGTTTCAAATTAGTGTTATGTAAGTGATTAAAAAAACTAATAAAGATTTTAAATTGTTAATTTATTGATTTACAGATGCATATTCTATATTTTATAAAATATTTTTTTGTTTTATTTTCTAATCATATATTAGTAAAGCCTATGACAATAGTATGTTATTAATACAGTAAAATTTAACAGTAGGAACATTAGCAAGGTGGTTACACAATTTTGATCATTGTTATATTTTACTCTCAAATAATTAATTCAATATTATTAATTTTAAAGTAAGGGGTAATATACTTTCAAACTTAATGATATCATATTATCTTTGCTTTCAAAGTTAATTATTTACAATTTTAATAAAATGTATTTTTCATAATATCATTAAAAAATATTCAATAAAAATTGTGAAATACATAATTTTAGGATTATTTATGTTATTTTTTATAGAAGAAAATTTAAATCAATTTTGGTGTTTATTATCATTGGCTAAGCCTTAAATTAAAAAAAATTAATTGCTTACCTTAGTAGTACATAAGTGCTAAAACAATTATTGGTATTTATTTATTACAAAAATGTATTTAATTTTCCTTCATTTAAAATATAAATAATTAACATTTTTTTTTTTTGTTTTTGTAGAATCAACCAATAAATAAAGAAAATGTTCCAGAAATAATTTTACCTGAAATAAATATTCCAAACCAAACTGTATGTATATTTTTATTTTCTAAACCCTTTGAATTTTATTCTATCAACCTTTTGTAATATTTCTGTTCTAAAATCATTAATGTTAAAATTTAATTATTCTTGTTGGGATATTTAAAGATTTTAAAATATGTATATTTATAAAAAGATTTGTTTACAATTATTAACTTATAAATTGAAATAATTGCAGTAATATTTATTTATTTTAAAGATTTCAAATGGTTCAATACCACAAGATCAGTATACCGTTTCTAATTTGAATATCGAAGAAAATATTCACATTTTGAATATACCATCATATTCAGAACAACTACAAGTAAGAAGCTATTATCCAAGTTGTTTTAATTTTTCTTTTTTTTTGTAATAATTTTATGTTAGGTCATTCCATTTCCTGCTACTGAAGCATTACTGAAAGCCTCATCTGATCAAAATAAACCAATGTTACCTATTACCAGCGAAATAGTACCAAACTTAACAGAACAATCACAAATTAAAAACAACTCCCAAGACCAAAAAATTCAAGGTGAACTAATTGAACAACCTAAGGATAAATTAGATTTACATGAGCAACCCGAACAGGTAAAATTATTATTATCTGAATGTTTTTCAAAAACTATTTTGATATAAAAATCATTTTTTATCAAACTGAAATAAATTATTTTTCAGATGGACATAGAAAAACAAAATAATTTACCTAATTTACAACTAAAAAGAACAAGCTCTACTGAAGCCAAGAAAAGAAATGTAAGCATTTTTAGTTAAGAATATTTACTTGAAATGAAGGCTTTTATGTTATGTTAAAATTGTTATCCAGCGACACGGCATTGTAGCAAAGCTGAATAGTAAAAACTCCATACATACTTTGCACTATAGGTATTCTTCACACCTTGAATGAGATACTCTTGTTGGGTGTGTTAAATTTTTAAAAAATAATAAATTATTTCTTTAATACAACAAATTTTGAGCAAAGCTCCAGTTAATATACAGTAGTAAATACTAATTGTCAGTTTGTTTAACAATTGTTATTTAATAACAGAATAATCCACATCCAATTTGTTATTCATGTAAATGATTAAATTTGTATAATAAGTATCACCAGGTGATTAAAATTCAACCAGTTTAACAATTTTTGTGCGATTGTAATCTGATCTTACATATTAAAGTAATATACACAAATTGAACTTAAATGTTGAACTAAAAATTATTTTGTTACATTCAATATTTATGAAAATCAAAAATTAATTTTTTATGTATTCCCTTACACCTAATAAATATTCCATGAATAATTTCCAATTACAATAAAATCATCATGAAAAAATAATAAAGTGGCTCTAATTATCGTAACTAACTTTAATTTTCTATAATATAATTAGTGCTAATGTTTATCATCTTTCCTCTGGTCAGTAATGGTTGAAAAAAATGTAATTTTCCAGTTTTGAACTTGTACCATCCGCTCCCTGTGATAGGGGTTGTTCCTCTAAACTACCATGTTCGTGTTGACATAAGATTAAATAGTAGTATGTATTTAACATAACACCCGCAAAAACTTAATTTTCAAAATTGATTAATTTGGAACTATTGATAAGTGCAAATTTTAGTTTGCACTATCATCATATTCAGCATCAAATAATACATAAGTTGCTGAAAGAACATTGCCAACATTTTGAATGTCCTGTTAACTAGAAATATATAATATTTGTCCATACTTTTTTTACATTTTTTTCAATCAAATCCTTTTAAAATGTTTAATTATTCATCCGTAAATAAATTTATTGCACTAAAATATTTGCAATGAAATTCTCCATCTTGGTATAAAATAAAAGAGCAGCCTAACCAATATTCTTTCATGTAATTTTTATGTATTTTCTTTTGGTAAACCTACGAATTCCATCAAAATCCTAACTTTAATTAAATAGTTATAAAGAAAAGAGATGACTGAATATTTTCGAGATTTTTTAGTTCAATTGGACATATATGTGAGTGAGGTCATACTAAATTTTCAAGTCTTAATGTCCACAAATAAATATTTAATGAAATAAAAACTTACAAAAAAATGAGGAATTTCCAATATTTTCATAATTTTATTCTTAACTTGAAATTGATCAAATGTTTTTGAAATTTTTATGATGTATTCTCGTGATCATTTTTAGTTGTTGGTGAAAGTCTTAAGTGTCTAGCTACATTATTTTTTATGTTATGTTAAAAAACAAATTTAAATTTTATGAAAATTCGGATAATAGCATTATGTTACCGTTTTTTGTAAATTTTTTGACAGATTTTCATTGGTTTGGAAAAAATATTTGATATTTGAAAAATAACCTTTCTGAAGTACCATCTGGGTGTAATTTTGAATTTATTGAGTTATAGATTGAAACTTTTGGACTAGTATTTCTGTTCAATAAAAGTATTTATAGAAAGAGAAAAAATAAACATTGTAAAATCATCAGTTTTTTTTTTGTTTCGTTTAGAAACTATTTTCAAGAATTTCAATTAAAATAAATTATACAATCAATACATTTTTATTAAATTTGGATTAATTACTAATTTATTTTATATATATATATGTGTGTGTGTGTGTGTGTGTGTGTGTGTATAGTATAAATATATATATTATATATAGGTAGTGTATGTATATATATATTTATATACATATATGTGTGAGTGTGTGTTACACATTAAATTAAACCATTAACTTAGATTCTGCCTTATATCACCCATTTTAAAACTGTTAATGTAAATTTTTTTTTTTATTTTAAAGTTTTTTTTTTTTATAGAATAAACATAGCAGTATTTATTTATTTATTTATTTTTTTTTTTTTTGGGGTGGGGGAGAGGATTATAATCTCTTACAAAAATGTAACTTGAAACATACATTGAACTTTATATATCAATATATTAGATACATTAAAATAGGTATAGTTAATTATTATCCTTTTCTAGTTATTGTTCATTAAATTCCGTTTTGATAATTCATATAAATATCATTGGTTTACTTATTTATGCAATAATATTTAGATGTATTTCCAACAGTTCTCTTTAAAAATAAATGTAATTTTCCTTAGATTTATGAAATTATTAAAGTTTCATTATTTCATATGTCATTATTTTATTCAAACAAAAATTTATCAAAGAAGATTTATTTTCTTGGATTAATATTAGCTCTATTTTTTTATTGATAATTTTATTTAAATATGTTATTACGTCTTCAAACGAATCATTATAACACTTGTATTTAGTACTTATAATTAATTATTCTATATAGGTTAAAAAAATACGAATTGAACAAAACAGTAAAGTTCGCATTAAACGAATGAAGACACTGGAAGGAGATTTGCATAATGTAATATAGTATATTATTGATTGTAGAATAAAATAATTATTATTAATAAATGTAATGTTATTTTATTAGAGACCACTTGAATGTATGGCAATGAAATATTGTCGAAAAACTTTAGACCATTTACCACTCAGACATGCTATGTATGATAATAAGCTTAATATATTTTTTGCTGCAGAAACTTTAAATGTGGAATTAGAAAAATACAAAGTATTATACATTTATTAATCATTTACTTAGACACTAAAGTTTGATTTTAATATTTCTCAACAGTGAATGTTTGTTTTTTATAAAATAGTAAAGTGGAACATAACATTTAAAAATAGTTCTTTAAATGTTTTTATTACATTTACATTTTACATATAATTTAATTTACTTAATTAGTTTATTATTTTTCATTTTATCATTTTGATATACTGTATGTAAAAATATAATATTATAATTTCTTGTATATCTAATTCATTACATACTAATTTAAAAATTATTTATAATCAAAATGTGTATTAATTAGAATCAGGATGATGTTTTTAACAATGAAATCACAATGAGTATTTATAAAGCTAATATAGAGAGACTGAACTGTAGCAATGTTTCAAACATTAGGTATGTATTATATATCTGTTTATTTATTTCAGTAACTTAAAGAAAAACTATACATTTTTATTTTTTTTAGTAAAACAAGAAAAGTTTATTTCTTTTCTAGTTTCAAACTTTAATAAAATGAAAGAATTCGCAAATTTAACATTAAATTAAAAAAAGAAAATATAATAATAGTAAATTTATCAGTTAGTATTTAAATGTTATATATTTTAATGATTTAACTTTTAAATCAACATTTTAATTAACCTAACCTAAGTAAAAAGTTAAAAACGATGATGTGATTAAGCAAATTGAGTAAAAAGTAAAAATTAAAAATCCAAATAAATTTATTTACTATTTGAACTGTTTGAGATGTTCGAGTTCGAATTCGAACTTACTTTTTTCTTCAACTTCCTAACTGTTCAAATGTCTTAAAGTTTGAGAACTTTACTTTTTTAACTTTTTCTCTACTTATTTTTCTAGCCTAATTGGTCAATTTATAATGTAACTATACTTTTCCTTTAATGAATAATTGTTTTTTTTTCTTATAGCATTTTTCAACAGTGTATAAAAGACTCATTGCCACACTTAAGCTTACTTTCTCATGCTGAAGAATGTACGTATTGATAAGTATTATCCATATTATTTTTTATAGTACTTAAGTTAAGTATTAAAAATGGTGTTTTAAAATAAAAATCAATTAAGTGTCAATAATTATAACAAAAAAAAAATAATAATAATAATAAATAAAAAAAAAATAAAAGGTCATGTTTTTTTATGAATTAGGTGTCATCTATTGTTTGTATTAATTTTATTTTTAAGACAGACTTAATTAATATTTGGATTTCAAACCTTAACCATCTTAAGACATTTTTTTTTTATGAATAATTTTGAACATTAAAAATTAAATTAAAATGTTAATTACAAATATATAAAAGTTATAACCTATTAAAAAATAATTTTAAAATAACAATTTATACTAATTATTATAATTTTGTGGTAGTTCAATAATCATGACTAATGGTTGTTGTAGCTACATTACCTCTAATCTTACACATTAAAATTTTTATAGTAGTATAATTTATATAATTATGTATAATTTGATTAGTTACAATTAGTTATTTCCTTAGAAACAGAATAGTTGGTCATAAATTACAAAACAAGTTGAGTTCATTGCAAATAAAAATTTGTAATATAGTAGAAGCAAGATAAGAAAATTGATAATGTATTTTACAAATCAAAATATATCAATAAACATTTCATTAATGTTTTACTGTTATGAATCCTTAGCAAAGTCTTTTTTTTTTTTGTACTTAGCAAAGTTTAATAATTTTATAGTAATATTATATTTAATTGCCTATAATTTTCAATTTTAATAGTATGTGTACAAAAAGCATTAATTTAAAAAAATTATGTGCATAATTAAATAATCCATGACTAGAAACAATAATTAGCCAGTAAGATAGCCACTTGTACAAGTATTTATATGTTTTTAACAAGTATTTTTGTCATAATTTATAAGTTAAATATATTTAACCACCTATAAAAGAAATCATTTTTAAAAATAAAATTATGATCAAGTAAAATCTGTTTCTTTTAATTACTACAATTATTTTTGTCAAATTGATCTTGATTTATTATTTTTAGAGTTATGATGTTTATGACCTAAAAAAATCTAAAAGATACATGTAAGTATGTCTAATAAACATCAAAATATGCCCTAAAAAAAAAAAATAAATAGTAAGACATTTTATAATTTAATTATTAATTAAAAATGTATACTAAATGAACACGTATTTTTTTTTTACTAATAAAATTAAAATATGTTAAAAATATGACATTTATTCATTAAGATAATTTTAATGGACATTGAATCATTTAAAATTTACATTTTAGGTAATTTTTTATAACTTTTGACTTTAATTTTGAAAGTTCTTTTAAGGTTTCCAAACAGAAACTGTCATCTGTTGTTGACTAGTACATTTATATAAGCAGAAAAGCTTTGTTTAACGTCATCTTATGTGATCTGCAAGTATTTAAAATGTACATAATTGTTTGCTGTTAGATCAGTTGGTAAACTTTTGAAGTTTATTTTCTATTGAAAATTTCAGCAATTCGCTATATTTGAATGTTTTTGGTTTGTTTGATGTCAAATCAGCTTTCATAAATCATAGACCATTGTTATATTAATAACATTGAAGAAGAAACTTTAAATTTCTTTCCTAGAATTTTTATTTATTAAAGAAAAAACTTTATTACATTGCAATATTGTTTTATTATTTACTGTCATGTATTTATTATGTTATTTATTATCTTTGTCTATTTTCTTTGTAACCATTTTAGTTTATTTTATCAACTAGTAGCTACAGCCAGCATTCTTGGAGTAATCCATAAATTATAAAAAAGAGTGGAATGTGTTCATACTTTATTCCATGCATGACCACATAAATGAGTAGGTATGCATATAGTTGCATGACTACACAAATTTATTGACTGTTTTCAATTCAGGTTATCACCGTGTATAATTTACTGTTATTTCAGTACATAGTAATTTTGAAAAACAATGAGCTAGAATTTGAACTAGTTCATATTTAATGTCTGGAACTAAAACTTAAACTTGTTCATTTTTAAAAAGAACTTTCCCGTTACTGAAAATAACTGCTTCTATGTTATACTAAACAAATTTGTAATTTTGTCTGCAATGTGTATGACCAAAAGAAAAATTACGAAAAAATCATAAACACCATAATTCTAGTTATAATTATTGAAAGATTAATTTTTTGAAATGTTGAACTTATTACTATTTTAATTTTATAAAATAAAAATTTTTTCAGATTCAATGAATAGTTTAGTGTGGAGAGATACATTAAATGAGGTTGGTATACACATTGTTATTTAATAAAGAAAATTTATGTACTCACCTATGTATATATCATGTGTTTAATACTAAAAGAACTTCACTACCAATTCCTAAAATTTCAGAAAATCAATTTAAATTTTTTTATTTCTATGTAGATTTTTTTTAGTTTTTTGTCATTATTAATAAATTATTGATAAAAATAGAAAATAAAATTTTTTATACTGCTCTCCTTGAAGTTTAGGATTGGATGTTACATTCTTTTAATACTAGACCCTTTATATATATATATATATATATATATGTTTTATGGGAAACGATGACAATTTAGGAAGAGTGATTTCCCAGTCATTGTTGAAAATGACTGGAGAGAATAAGCAATGTAGAATATTTTGTAGTTTTATCAACATTTTCATATTAAGAAATGTTGTAATTTTGTATCATAATCTATATTATGATATTGTGGAGCATATAGCATAGTATGAGCAACCTGGTTTTATGTTATCATTTTTACAGTGGAGATTAGTTCACCGAGTATTTAGTTGACTCACTACGCTCTGCAAATCAAAAATATCCCTCGGCTTGTTGTGCAACGTGGGAACATTTCGGCTTGATAATTGGCAGTTGCATTTACTTTATGTTATGTTATGTATTTATATAATATAAAAAAACCTTTTACTATGCAACAATAAAGATGATTGAGTATAAAATAAAAAATATTACATAAACAAATAATTTTTAATTTAATTTTATCATCATTGCTTTCTTTTATGTGGAATTATCATCTATATCTAGTTATTGACGTTATTTCCTTACTGAATCAGGCATTGACGTTATTGACTAATTATCATCTTTTCCGGTAACATATATATATATATATATATATATATATATGTATATGTAACATATATGTATATTATATATATATATATATTTTTATATATATATAGTGACACATTCAAGAGGGAAGTTGAAGGGTTGTGACCTTACTCAATTTTTTTTTTTTTTATTACAAATTTTAAACGTTTAAAAAGTACAATCGTATGTTACATACTGCAAATATTTTATTTTTTATAAATATAATTTGAATATCTAAATAAAAGTTTCTGCACTATCTTTTTTATTGTTGATATAAATCATGGCTACAGTAACTTTCAATTAAAAACGGCTACAACTGTTGTATCTAGTGCTGATTTTTACATATCTATAATGTATAGAAATATTTTTTCCAAATTTTACATCATACCACTATTTATAATTGTAATTTGTAGTATAAATAATTATAAATGCTTTTTATAAAATGAGACGTAGGTAAGCCTCGTAGAACCTAATATTATTTAATATTAACTGCAAAACCTAATTTTAATTATATTGTTGACAGTGTTAATATTTGCACTGAATAAATGAATAAATTTTGTTTAGTTTGTAATGTTGGAAACTATATAAAAAATAGAATACTGGTCACTAATAATTATAATACATTGAAAAAAAACTTAAATATTTTAGTAGTTTGTAAAGTATAATTTTTTAATAATGAATAATATTTAATAATTGTTTGTATAATATAACTTATAAGTTTCATCCAGCTAATTTGAGATCAGAAATTTGTTGTGAATAGAGGTCATATTTTGATATTCTCAATTGTTTTCCAAAAACAAAGATAAACTACTGAAATATTGAGTGATATATTCGATAATTAGATGTTATTTTATTATAGTCTTATATTTTATGATATGATAAATTCATTATTCATATTTTAGATTAATAAAAAGTTGGAAGATAGTTTAAAAGAAATTTCACCCATGTCCAAGGTTGACCAGAATAAGTGGAATGAATTTAAAGAAGATATGAAGCAAAGAGTAAGCCAATGTCATAGTTTAGTGCCTCATAACACTTCAATTGGCCCTGAATTATCACAAATTGATGTTTCACAACATCTTATGAAATTTCCATCACCTCATCAAATTGATGAGCTTTTAAATGTCAATACAGTATCTGATATTTATGCCATGGACGAATTTCAACAAAATGAATTGCATAATTTTCAAAAGTAAGTGTTTTCATTATTATGAATAATATACAGAGTACTCTCGATTATCCTCGAGCGGACTATCCGCGTTGCGGATTATCCGTTGTCTTCCACGGAATCATCTACATACCTATGTCCTTTATGTATACAAAAAAATATATATCTTTTCATTATAGATTTCATTAGGTTGTGAATTTGTGATAGCCAATTACTCGATAACGACGTAAAATACAATACGCTTGTTTAATATTAATAAATGTTATTAAAAAACTTCAATCATAAGTTAAAAAGAAGAGTTTTTAAACGAAGAAACAACAACTTGTGACTGATTTTTTTCACACATAAATAATTTATTATTTTTATTAATTTTTCATTATGCATACATGTGTATCTTTTTAAATAATATGTAATAATAATTGTCATTTTCAATTTACAATTTATTTTTTATTATAAAATTTAATTTTGCGGAATTCGTTTATCCATGGATGTCGTGCCACCCTATTCCACGGATAATCGAGAGTACACTGTATTCTTAAAAAAGTCAGACATTCTTCGCACCATGGATATACCTTGCTTCTCGGGTCAGATACTTTAATGGGTTTGTAGAATTTAATAATTTAAAATTCAATAAGAACGAAGGAATTTAATAATATAAAGAATAATAATAGTTTTTAGTCATTTTCTACAAACTTTCCAAGAGTATTTGACCTTAGAGCAAAGAATATTCGTGGTGTGAAGTATGTCCGACTTCTTGTTTTTACTTTGCTTTACTCTTTTTTTATCTAATAAATAAAGAAAGGGGGAAAAAATAATGAGAAAATAGTGTTGGAAAAATGTCCAAATTTTTTTTTCATATCTTCAAAATTTTGTTGTGCCAAAATGTTTCTCATATAATTGTCTGCTTATTTTTAAATTATCATATAGTCTGGATTAAAAAATTATGGTTTTCGAGTCTTTTGTCAAAATTTGAGTAGTTCCTTCCCTTCCTCAAAAAAAAAAAAAAAAAATTAAAGAATTGAGATATTCAAAAAAATGATTTCTCTAAAGTACCAACTATAGGTTAAAATGGTTTCAAAAAGTTGTTGATCATAACTTTTGGACAAGTATTTCTATATGAAAAAGTGTTTACTGAAAAAAAAAAGATACTAAATAAAAAAAGTAAAAAAAAAAACATTGTACTAACTTCTTTACTTTGTTCAGAATCTAAAATAATGTTGCTTTTTCATTTACAGTAATGTTGAATCAATTAAAGTACATCATAAACAATCAATCGATATCCTGAAACTGTTAACCAATAGCTTAAAATGGTTTCCAGAAAAACAATCGTGTTTAGTGTTTACTGATTTATGCCCTATTCAAGTTACTAATCGAAAATTTGCTACTTCAGTATTCAAAAAGCTATTAGGTTTGTATATAAACCAACTAAAGTGAAAATTTATTTTAATTATTTGGTACATTTATTCTGTTTCTTTAGGGCTGCATAAAAAAGGAATTGTTAAGTTAATACAACCTCATGACAGTACAGAACCATGGCTGATAAAAATTGAAATATTGAAAACTTTTAATGAATAACTTTTTTATTTTGTCATTTAATTATACTAGTATATTCTTTAAATGTATTAAAATTAAATGCCTATTAGTCTAAGTAGCTTAATTAAGTACCTGTTAATAGTAGAAAAAAATGTTAAAAATATATCATATTCCATTTTTTATTAAATGCATATATTATGTTTGTGATAAATGCATGTACCTAAGTAATTTTCTCTGTGAATTCTTAAATATGTGTTTTTTTTTTTTATACAAATTTATCAAAATTGTAATTGTCATACAATATTATATTTAAAATTATTAAAGTATACTTGTGAGTAGTTATTTTTAAACAAAAAGGACCACCTAAAGTATCATCTAGACCTAGAGGAATTTTATGATTTAAAAAGTTGCTAATTGAAACTTTTGGTAAAATATTTCTAAACAAAAAAATTTTAACAGAAACAAAAATAAACATCATTAAAAAAAAAACTAGCTTTTTCTCTTCATCCAGAATCTATTAATTATAAATTATAATAATTTTAATATACCTCTAAAAAATTTAATTAATACACAAACTATTCACATGTTACATCTATATAAGAGTTAATGTTTTTTTTTTTAAATATATATTTTAATGATCAGTTTACTATAGATGGGTTGAAAAAAAATGTGAGGTATTTGAGGGAAAAGTTTGTGCGTGAAAGACAAAAACCAAAAAATTGATAAAACAGAGATGAGGTATACAAACAAAATGGGTAAATTTTGTTCAACTATCATTCCTGGAGGATATTGTTACTCATGATAAAATGTAGGAATTACATTTAGTTTAAATGAAAAAAAAAAAAAATGTCCAAAATTTTTTTGCGCCAAAATCTTTTTCATATTATTTTCTATCTATGTTTAAATTTTCATATAATTTGGTTATAAAGAATAATCGTTAATAAGAAAATATTTCAAGATTCTCATATTTTGTTCATCAAATAGCAATTTTTGTTTATGGTATACAGATATAGTGATTAACTTACTTTTTATCTCTCTAAACACAGTTTATGCAAATCGGTTTTTATACCTATGTTATTATATGATCTTTATTTTAAAAAACACCCGTCAAGAGTATCCCATCCGAGGTCCAAAGAACACTCTTCATCTAATTTATTCCTTTATTAAATTATTATTAATAATAGAGGCTTGATGATTTTTAATAATTCATTTTCACACATAACAATGTAGTCAATATATTATTATAAAACTACTTAAGTTTTACACATAGCTCTATTACACTTCGTTGCTTATTGAAAATCAAAATATTTGCTACATTTTAACCTCTATATGCAATAAAGATAGTTGATGTGAACGAAAAAACGTAATCACAATGTGTAATAGTGAATGTTACATATTTAATAATAATATCATCTGATTACATTCCACACTGGCAGGAAATTCATATTATAAGCAAACAATGTGAAATATTTAATTAATTAAAAGTAATGTCACCAATTAGTACATTACGGGGTGTTTTGTGGTTCCCACAATGACATGGAAAAAAGCATCAAGATCACCTTTGGTTATACCATTACAACAGTCGGATGATCCACTCATTTTGTTTTGATGTTGAATTTTAAATTCATTATTCAATTAAAAAGCAAGCAGCCTCCTCATTATAAATTAATAACACTGAAAATAATAGTATACATTATTTTAAAATATTTATTTATTTCAAATATACGAACTGTAAATCCTATTACAACATGGAAATGTATATTGCATTAATACAATTATGAATTCCATTATACACATACTAAACACTAAAATAAGAATAATATTTTAACTAGATTTCACAATTTCAATATATGTGCATTATATAATTGAATAATTATGTTTGATTTATTGTATCGTAGCAATTTTACAAATACTCACCAAAACAATAATAATAATAATAATAATAATAAATAGGTACGTTTATTATATTTAAATTAAAACACTTAACACATAATTATTTATGAGTATTTAAGCGGCAGTCGTAACGTGATTTAGCCATTCTCTGTCTATTTCTACGTCTTTGTACAAGGGTTTCCAAAGTAATTCGTTCAAGGCTTGTATTACCATGGCCGACCGCACAGGTTGGTAAAAGTAATGTTGTTTTATACACGCTTTTCTTTTTAATTTTATATTCATAAATGCAATTGAAGTTATATTTTCCGTACGTCTGGGTCAAATAGAAGTAGTTTTTGTTAGATCTATTAGTACATTTATCATCTGGCCTTTAATTTTCAACTGTTCTTCACTGCGCAGACATTTGAAAATTTTCATAAATGGTAAATGTAGCGATACAAATTGTTTCTCAATTTTGTTTAGCAAAGATATAGTTTTTGGTACATCGTTCAGTGTGTAACCGTTATCAAAGTATAGTAGGGGAATTCTTGACCGTTGTATGTGTTGATGGTAACTCATGCAAATTTTAATGGTCCACTCATGTGTACTTGCAACTATTATGTCCACTTTTCTGAGAACATCAGGATTAACTTTATTAATACTACAAGGAAATCGTAGTCGATGACATGACGCACATGAATATGTTTTAACAGATACTCAGAAACAAGAGTATCCCACTTTTGTTTGATTTCATTTAATTGTTCTCTTTCAGCAATCCTGTAAGAGGAAACTCCAGTTTGATGTCCAATTTTTTTGAAACACATTTTATTTGTATTGTTTTCACTCCATTGGGAACCACCCTCTACTGGAGCTCTGCACTTCTTCATATTCAACGCATACGTTTATTTTGATGTATTTTTTAAGATGAGTTTTCTTCTCGTATTTTATATTGCCTTTTTCTACTAGCCTGCAATATCTCTTCTCTTTTTTCCGAAATTAGATATCTCATGTTACTTGAATTGAGAATTTCTCATTTCTTTTCCAGAATTTGGTATCTAATGTTACTTGCTTTAAGAATTTCTTGTTTTTTTCTCGGATTCTGATACCTTGATTGATGATGGCTTGCTTGAATGCAGGATCTGTTTCTAATTTTTTATGTATATTTATAAAAATCTTCAATTCCATTGGGAACCACCCTCTGATGGAGCTCTGCACTTCTTCATATTCAAACGCATACGTTTATTTTGATGTATTTTAAAAGATGAGTTTTCTTCTCGTATTTTATATTGCCTTTTTCTACTAGCCTGCAATATCTCTCCTCTTTTTTCCGGAATTAGATATCTCATGTTACTTGAATTGAGAATTTCTCATTTCTTTTCCAGAATTTGGTATCTAATGTTACTTGCTTTAAGAATTTCTTATTTTTTCTCGGATTCTGATACCTTGATTGATGATGGCTTGCTTGAATGCAGAATCTGTTTTTAATCTTTTATGTATATTTATGAAAATCTTCAATGACTGTCTGAAAAATAAAAAAAAAAAAATTTAACATTTAACCATTTCAGTAGATTTATTCCACGCATAAATATTATAGAAAATATCTAAGATTATAGATTAATGTAAAAACAATTTTTTTGTCCCATTATGTGTAATATGTGTATGGGTGTATGAATATGGATTTGTACATACATAAAACTAATAACAAATGGTACCTAACATTGAAATAATGTGTATAATAATATTATAAATCAAATCAATTACTTACTAAGAGTAAGCAAAATTAATGTAATATTTAATCCGTTTTACGTTTTAATACTTTTACAAGATATAGCAAAATTAATGTTGAAATTAAATTTTTTAATTTGGTATTGTTGCGTGCAAGGCCGGTTCTATTTCTATTAGGTCACATAACTTGACCATATAGGTGAAATATTGGGCATGTAGTATAATAACCGAAAATACTGAATTTTCAAAATAGAATAAAATACATAGTTAAAAAACTATTGTTGCACGTGGATTTTAATTCACATCATCGTATTCAGCATCGAAAAATACATAAGATGCAATAAAACATTACCTATCAACTTCTCAACCTTTTGTGTGTTAATAAGAAATATGTAATAAAATAGGTAATTTACCCGTACTTTCTCCGATTTTTTTTCAATCAAACCCTTGTAAAATGTTTAATTCTTTGTTCGTAAGAAATTTTATAACACCGAATTCGCAATGAAATTTTCTTTCTATACACCAAATTTCAAAACAATCGGTTTGGTTAATTTTCTTATATGTACGTTAAAGTGCGTAATTTTAGGTAAAACTAACGAATTTCGTCGAAAATCTAACTTCAAACGAGTACAAAAAAAAAGTTGACTAACGATTTTCGAGATTTTTTCAGGTCAATTAGACATATATGTCAGTTAGATCATATTAAATTTTCAAGTCTTAATATCAAAAATCAAAAATTTTATTACATAAAAACTAACAAAAAATGAGAAATTTTCAAAATGCTGTACTTAACTCAAAATTGATTGAATATTTTTGAAATTTATATGAAATGCTCTCGTAGCCATTTTTAGTTATTAGTGAAAGTTTCAAGTTTCTATCTGCATTATTTTAGAAGTTATGTCAAAAAGTAATTTTTAATTTTACAGAAATTTCGGTAATTGCGTATTTTGTCGTTTTTCCTCAAATTTTCGACAGTTTTTCCCCGTTTTAGGAAAAAGTATTGAGAAATTGGAAAAATGACCTCTTTAAAGTACCATCTGGGTATGGTTCCGGTTTTATACAGATACTGATTGAAACTTTTGGACAAGTATTTCTATACGAAAAAGTGTTTCCAGAAAGAGAGAAAAAAAAATAAACAAACATCATTGTAAAAACATAAGCTTCTTCACTTTGTTCAGAATCTAAAATCAAGTATGTAAATTTTAAATTGTATGTCATAAGATTATATTATGTCGTGCATATAATACACTTGTACACACAGATATTATTGGCAGGACAATATGTTTTTTATAATAATGATGAATATTCATAAAAAAAAGAAAAAAAGTTCATATAGTAGTCAAATGTATTTTACTTTACTAGTAGTACTAAAAATTATTCAAAAATTCAGTTTTGTTTTAGCTAATACTTAGTAGTAGAAATTAAACTTAATAGTCTTAATAATAACTTATATTGATTTATACTAATATATTTTTGTTTAATTAATCTACACCCAAGTAATTAATTACGCTTTAAGGTTTACTCATTTCATTTAATTTTCAATCTAATGCTTTATTTTGCTCCATTGTATACAATGAATACATCAGACAGTAATCAATATATATTCATTTCGGTATTCATTTAGTATGTAATCTACCAGTTTTTATTTTTATATTGATATTGTAATGATCAGCAAGCATGAGTATGGTACGAAGGTCACATATTAAATCTGGTAATACTAGTAGATCAAGTCAAATGTAACTTGGTAGGTCAAGTCTTACTAAACAAATACCTAAATTTGTATTGATATTTTATTACTTTAAATGTAGGTACCTAATGTATATAAATATCAAATTGGCCTGAAATGAATAAATTTTTTGGAATTTTATTATATAATTAATAATATAGGACATAGTAAAACCCTAACTCTTCATTATGTTTCGAGGGTAATGGTAACTTTCAAAGAAAATTACTTAACAAGTTGCAATTATCAAGACTGACAGCACCCATTGATGTATTAAATGAACAAGATGACCCAGACGTCAACTTTGGGAAATATCTTGTTAGTTTGATGAAGGTTTTGACCAATAACAATAATAATAAAAGAAAGTTACATAACAGTATCATTACTACTATTATTGCTGCTGAAGATTTAGACACAGAAACAACATGTTAGGATAGGAATTGAGTATATTCTTCCATATAAAATATATTTTAATTAAACTTTTTATTATATACATAAACAAATCAGTTAAACAGAAAATTTAGTTTGATTAATTTAATTTTTATACTTTATCATATTGAAACTCTAAAGCACCTTCACCTGACTATTTTAGAATTGTGGCTATATGTATAAGGTCCCATTGGTGGTATTGTTTGTAAAGCACCATCAATCTGGTTTTGGTTGGATTGATTATCTGTACTGGTAGAATATTATGTATTAATTCCAACATATTCAAAATATTTTTTTCTAATTATTAAATATTTTATTTTATTTTCTTTGAAAAATTCATATTTAGAACATGTGTCGAATTTACATCATTTTAACAAACCTTCTTTGTTTTCTAAATATTTTATGAATTATGCAGAACTACTGTTGATTTAATAATGGCTTTACAGTATTTTCACCAGCAATTATTGGATGTTACTATGTACGCCACTTTGTTGAAAGCATCCTAAATTTTCCATAACTCGCCTAACTCTAGAAAGTCAAAATACGTATGACATGTTTATAAAATATATTAATAAAGTATTTAATTACATGTATTATGTTAACCTGTAATTAAATATTGCTTCCATAATATTGGGAGCTGTGCTTTTCCACACCTGTATATGGTCTCATTATATTTTCAATTAATAGAAAGGCTTCATCAGCTATTATAAAATGTGGTATTTTCCCGTTGGTGGAATCAATTTCCTTGGTTAAGTTAGGTTAAAAATAAATGAAATAAAAATACAAAAAAATAAAATAAACATAAATATAAAAACACTAGAATCTTAGCTTTACTTAGAATCTAAAATTAGGTTCTAGCATATTTTACTATTCTTTATAAATTTTTTGGTAATTTTCCTTTATGCTTAAAAAAGCTATTGATAATATAAAAAAATTATCTCTTAAAAATAACAAAATATAAATGTAATTTCTTATCTAGAAATTAACTTGATGAACCTTGAACCAGTTGTTTAATCTAAATAAGTGTCTTCATACATAACAAAATACATAAACCAGTAAAACCTATAAATCTACAACTAATTTAAGTACCTACATTATATTACAAAATTAAATATACAATTATTATGCTTTGCTTAATTATTTGTAGCATGGATAATGGATAAATACATTTTAAATATATATAAATACAAATGTGTATTTTCAAACAATATTCTCTAGAGCAGAGGTCGGTAATCTTTTTTTAGTACAGAGCCATTTCTCTAAAAATTACAAAACCAAGATGTCTGATGCCGTATCAGTGTGATCGACCTTTTTATTTTATTAGTCACTATTTTCTATATGTGTCACTATGTCAAAAATTATATTATTGAGGTAGGTTCAATTTTATTATTACCTACAAGGTTATGAAGTGGATTCGATTCTGAGTGAAAATGATAATTGAGACACTTATAAGAATAAGGACCCAATTCAAACTTTTAATTTTTTTCAGGAGACAGAAAAAACTTATTTAATAACAATATATTATTTTTTTCAAAAATTTAGAATATCCATTTTATTAAATACCCTCAAATTAATTAAAATGTTCAATTAGAAATGCATTTGAATATTATAAAATGTTAAAAATTTTTTTTTGAAAGTTGTAAAATTGGGACTTTGTTCTGATAAAAACTTTAAAATGGTTTATTTATTTTTAATTTTAAATACAACATTGATTTTTTTTATGAAATATTAAATATTATATTAAATTATTAATATATTAAATATTAACCTTTTTATTAAAAAAAAATATATATCAACATTTAACTGAAGTTACCACAATATTAAAATTGTAAAATTTATAACATTTTTGTTATAAAAAAAAAAAAAATAGAACATGACAATACTTAAAAGTAGTTATCACAATATAATATTTTATATTCTAGAATTTTTTTAATCATAATAGTTTTATTTACATTATTTTCAACTTTGCTTTGTTAAATATAAGTATAACATTTTTACTTACAAAATAAATAACAATTCTTAAAAGTAGTTATCACAATATTTAGGTACTTTGTATGATTTATAACATTTTTAATTTAAAAAATAAATATAATAACACTTAAAAGTAACTATAACAATATATTTTACTTTGTAGGATATTTTTTTCATAATAGTGTCATTTACATAATTCACAACTTTGTAAAATGTAAATATAGTATTTTTATTGAATAAAGTAGATATCAACTCTTGAAAGTACTTAGTTATCACAATACTTAAATAGTATATAGTATTTATAACATAATAAAAAAAAAAAAAAATGTAAAAACTTAGACTAATCACTTGTATCACCATTTAGTTGTTCTTTTCCTTTATTGACTCATAATAATTGATTGCATAGTGCTTAGTAAGCAATATTAAATGACATTACTTTAATGCAGGTTTCAACATTTTAAACTCATCACATAATAATCATATAGTCTATAGTAATATATATATAATAATATAATTTATAGTACAATGAGCCTCAACTGTACTTTTAAGAGAAGAAAATACAAATAACTTGTATTGAGTTATAAGGAAAACTTTTATTCTTTCATTTCCGTTTGAAGTTTTAACGTTTTTTATATAATATTTATCAAGTGTACCGACATAATCTTTCATCATAGGAACTTCCTTGAAATTGTACTACTTTAAATTTTCTGTTTATTAAATCAATCCAGTTTTCAACACTTTCTGCACAGTCTACTTTCCTTTGCATTTTTTCAATCACACCAAAGTGCCTATCGCATGGCAAGAAACTATGATCACGTTCAGGGAAGTAATGATGAACAGTTTCAAATGTTTAATTTATAACTAAAGTTTGCCAGTACCTTAACATAGTTATATTTTGATTTTGCCCTCAACAGTTATCAGTAAATACATATAATTTCTTAACTGAAGACTTTAAAAAAGATTTTATGTAGTGGTCAACAACAGATATAACTTCATTAGAACCACGTCGAGCATCTATTTCAGTTCAACAATACATTATACTTTTACTAGTTTTACCCAAGTACATAGACACTACATAAAGCCATAACTGTCTCATATAAAATACATCTGAGGTCTGTAAATGAGGCAAAGACATATTTTGTTTAAAATCAAAACAAAGCTCATCAACATCATTTATTTCTTAGCTAAATTAGTCATTTCATTTAATTTGTTATAAAACTTTGATGCTTTTTTCTTATGCACCTCAAGTTCAAGCTGATATTGTCTTTTTAAAGCAAGAACACTTTCTAAGTCAAACTTTGCTTCAAGTTCACTACAAGTCACACACACATCTCTCTTTTGAGCTCCAAACTTATAGTTATAGTAATCACGGAAGTGCTTTAAGTAAAAGTGATATGTAACCTCAAATTTTAAAGTAGATGGTTCTTCCCCATTTAATATTAATGAATATTGTGATGGATAAAATTTTTCTAAAAATAAACAATAAATTTTTATTATGCTTAAATCAGATGATAAGTATCTTGAACGCTCTCCTTGACAACCATAATGACTAATTTTGTTAGGAAAACTTTTAATGTGATTATCAATGTTGTTAATGATATCGACAGACTTAGCATTTCTTCTATTTAGATGTTTGCCTTTATTATATGGGGATTTCGCTTTGGATTTTAACATTGAAATATGTTTCACTCCAATACCATGAATGGTTTGCAAATCCTTCACGGCACACCTCTTACAAAATCTCCAATATGAATCTATAAAACATATTGGCATATCATACTTCTAAAAAAGTGCGAAAAAATATTTTAATTTATTACCTCGTAGGTGTAATTAAAATGTTGCTGTCCATCAGATTTTCCTTTATGATGTTTAACGGCTTGAGGTTTTATTAATGATTGTAAATCAGCATCTTGACCCATTTTTGAGCTCAAAATATTAAAATTTTCTATAAGCTAATTTTTAGCTGCAGTGGATATTTTTTCTAAACATCCTCTTTTACATCTAAAGACATTTAAAAATCCAAAATCAATTGATAATATAATAGCTATCTAATGTACAATAACATAGTACATTCTTCAAATGCATTAATAACTTACCTACATAATGTTCCTGTTGTACGTTTTGGAACAAACTTTCCTCTTTTACTGGTTTGTTCTTTCCTGTAGCTCTTAAGAGTTTTTCTTTTATTGTCACTCCATTAACGTTCATTATGTCTCTTTTTTACTTTTGCATCATCATTTTCATTCTCCATTATTTAGTTTATTATAATATTATACTAATTTATATAAACTTATTTAGAATCTTATGTCCGGAGTCTTATGGCCTATACTCTATAGTATATTAGTATATGATCTAAGATGATATATATACCAATATTCTTATCTATCTCGATGATGGTTTATCCATGTTTATATTATAGGTATTATATTAACTAACCATGAACTAAGATTTAAGAAGGATCTGTAGTTAATACCATGGCATTAAACTATTAACTACAGATTTATAAATTTATAATATAATCTGTGATAATAATATAATACAAAATAAATATTATATTTTTCTGTGATATTAACACGACGTTGTTATCAATCTGCAACTCACAAATCGCAGGAAATGATAAGCATCATCCAAATTCCTAATGTTCAAATTGTCATTTGCCATTTACGATTCTTGCACTAAAATTTGTGAGTATTAAATAATTTTAATATTAATATCAATTTTGCAAGGCCGTAGAAGCTTATTGCAGATACGTCGTCTCCGAGTAGTCACGAGTTTCTAGCACGGTTTTCATAAGTAATTATTACACCGTGCAAACCAAACGCGTTTTATTAAATTTGTAATGTTCGGGCAGTAATATAAGTCGTATTGTCTCAACGTACATATGAATACGGGATTGATTTGGAGGGAATCAAAATACCCTAAAACAAAATCTATTATTCGCTATTCGTTGAAAGTTTTTTTTCTTAAGAGTGCTGCTATCAGTCACGCTTGTTCTTTTCATCATGTCACCTGTCTGAGGTTTAAGTTCAAACGTATTTAGATATATTTTTCGAGTGGCGACACCATGATAACGAATTTGTAGAGCTTCGAAATTATCTGCTAGAGAACTGTATTAAATTTCAGTTTTAGACCGCTGTTATGCTGAGTTCATATTTTTGAGTAGGTGTGTTGTTATTTTGATTTGGCAACAACAGTACCGCACTCCATATATATGCTTTTACTCGTGTATAGAAGTAGGTGGTATACAGCGCGACGTGTGTTACTTTGTATGTGGCTGAGCTGGCCATGCATAACTTTCCCGTTGCATGTCGTATATTGCGCTCGAGTTGTCTATTGCAGTGGTTCCCAAAGTGTGTTCCACGGAAAGGTTCCATACTAAAATAATTACATGAGTTCCACCTCTTAGATTTACATCCAACCATGATTTTTTCGTTTACACTTTGCTGCTAAACCAATGGAAAAATGTAAAACAGATTGCATGTCCCTCCAGATTTATAAATTCAGCTAACAAACATTATAATATATTTTATAACATAATTTTAAAACTATTGCGTGTAAAAACATACAGAGTTCCATGATTTGTCTATTTGAAACTTTGAAATTAAACGCATCTTAGATATCCATTAGTCTATTTTTGTTTAAAATGCAGGATTATGATAAAAAATTTTTTGTTTAAATATGAGAAAAAATATGATTTTGTTTGAATTTAAATTTAATTGACTTTGATTCTGTGGTTATATGTTTAAACTTATCGAATTTTGTAGATCAAAAACCATTGAATTGAAAATTTGAATTGAATCAAACCAAAATAATGTTATAACACCTATAATTCAAAAATGAAAATATTCATATTTAGATGTTTATCCACAGATTTTGATAAGAAAAATACCATAAAATTAACTAAAATGGCAAAATATAATTTAAATCATAAAAAAATTCTAAATAAAAGGATCTAGATTGAATTTGTTGTTACATGACTTAAATTTTATGTTAAAAAGTTACACTTAATACCTAATCAGTTAAAAAAATTGCACTTTTCTATAAAATTATAGCTCTACTCATAATGCATATAATAACATAATATGACACACAATTATAATTAATAGTCCAAAAATTAAGACTGTATGTGGCTTTAGGTTTCACCAGTCACAAATTATTTTCTAAGGGTTCCCTGGAGGTAAAAGTTTGGGAACCGTTGGTCTAATGGCTCTGCAACAATGAAAACAATGATAATATTAATATTTTTTAACATGTAATACTTATGTTATTACAGCAGATCTTATCTGTGGCAGACTATGGCGCCCACTTGAGTACATCAGTAGCAGCCTAAGTCATTGGCAGGCGAATAAAATTTTTATTAGTGATTGGAAATTGTTCGAGCATTGCCCATTTACCTTTAGCTTTCTGTGACGTTTGAAAGTGGTTTACAATCATTTACTACATCCAAGTATTTTGCTGTCAAGACATAACATCTTATAGGAAGGTATATTTTTTATTTTGTTTTTTTTTTTTACTAGTATTAATGTTTTAATCTGTCCATTGGCTTAACTGATGTCTGTCAAAGCTCATTTTTCCTTGCTTCCGGCTATAGTGACTATTTAACTCGAAGGTGGCGAATCTATGGCACGCATGCCAAAGTTGGCAAGAAGCAAAAGAACCATCCCCCCATCCCCACCCCCAGAAAAAAATCCAAAAACCTCCACTGCATTATATTTCAAGATTTTTACAAATACATCTATTTTACTGATATTACACTTATTTCAAAATAAATGTAGGTATAAACAATATAATTTAATTTAATTTTTATTGTGAAGTATTGCTGTCAGTGGTGTGTGCGGGGGGAGGCTAGGAGTAATATCCCTTCCCAGTTTTTTACCGTGTTGTTTTTTTGCGATAAAATACAAAACATAAAATATAAGAGTGCCTGTAAAAAAATTGTTGAAAATATTTAATAAATTCATGAAAAATGAGATAAGAAATCAATATGAATTATGTTTATAATTGATGAATAATTAGTTATGAGTTAAAACATGAAAAGATAAAACAATTTAAGTAGTCTGTTCTATGGTTGTAAATATATTTAAAACTGAGGTTATTTTGTACATGAACAGTACCTAGTTACTAGTATTTATACAAAATTGAATGTTAAAAAAATTAATAAAAGACATATATTTATAAAATGCTTCATTGTGTGTAAAAAAGAGCTGTTACAGTTTTTTGTGGTATAAAGTATAAATCATATTATATTAAATAGTTTAAAATTAATAAAATAATAACTTGTAGTCAAATAAAATATTTATTTTTTTTTAAGTTGAAAATAGTATTCTTAGAATAATGATACAAAAATGTTTAAAAAAAGACATTTCGAGTGAAGCAAGAAAACAATTTTTGTTTTTATTAAAATTTACTGTGCATATTAGCGCAATTAGGATAAAAAATTTGAGGGGTTAGCAAACATTGATTCCCCCATGGGTATTAATAGAATTCAACTTTCCCAAAATCTGGGACGTTTTGAGTAGATGTTGGAGGATAATGGCTTAATTGTGCTTATGACTGGGTGTATAATATCCTGTCCTGGATTTATTTTCAATTCCACTTCTAGATTACATCCCCTTCCATAAGAAATTCCTGGACTCGTCACTAATTTCTGTGTCACCTTAAATAGTTGTAGGTTAACACTATTGATTAATTATACTTATGTTTACTATTTTACTATATTATTTTTAATAGTTTATTAAAATTAAGAATCATAAATTAAATAATTGTTGTAAGTTTATTAACTTGGCTGACTTCAAAAATTTTACTGATTTATCATTATAAATATTTAAATATCAATAATTTTTATTATTTATATATATTTATTATATATTTGTATGTATATATATATATATATATATATTTAAATGAATGCCAATTATGCTGTGACAATTTGTTTGTGATTGCAATTATTAGTAATATATTAAATTGAGTGAAATATTATATTCAAGCTTCTTCTAAGACAGGTATAGTTATATTTAAATTTTTTTTAAAATCAATTGTGTCAATTTTTGGTTATAAGAGCATTATAGCATTATTAAATGTCAAAAAATGGAATTATTGATAATGTTTACTAAATTGACATAGATTTTTCTATTATTAAATTTTTAACTTACTCAATATAAAATTAATGTTATGTAAAATTCACTTAATTTATGCTCAGAAATCACTCTTTCTTTAAAATTCAACACGCCCACCAAGTATCCAATTCGAAGATTGAAGATAATCAATGGTACAAACTCTACAGAGTATGTCCACCTTTAAGAGTGAAGTGAAGTGAATCATTTTGAGTGAGGTGAAGAAGCTAGTGTTTTTACAATAATGATTATTATGTAAAAACTTTTTCATAAAGTTTAAAAGTTTAGAAGTTACAACCAGCAACTTTTTGAATTAGAATTTGGCTCTATCCAAGCTTTATGAAAATTTATTTGTAGATGGTTGATAATATGAAAAATAATTTGGTGAAAATAAATATTAAACATGCAAACATTTTTATTTTTATAAAAACATTTTCTAAAATTTTTCCCATCAAAAAATGAATTCGCTGGTTTTCAGTTTCTATTTTTATTTTGTTCCTACGTTTATCATAATTAAAAAATTATGATTATTGTTATTGGCTTTTTTCAAATTATATAATTTCAAGATTTTCACCTGGGTAAAATTATTTGCAAGTATTTAGTACTTGAATTGAGTTTTAAATCTACGCTTTGAAATTATCATTATAGATTGTGCATAAAATATAAAAATAAAATATGTGTAAAAATAGGCTATATTGTAACCTTTTTTTCTTCTCTGTTTATAGGTAACCAAGTTACTATAATAATTAATATTAATGCTCTTTATCATATCATGAAAATATTTGTATAATGTGCGTGACTTTGCAAAATTGTTTATGTGACACTTGTGCAAAGAACATCAAAATTATAATTTATGTATTTTTAGATAGGAGAGCATAGAAACTAGTGGTTTATCACAATTTTATTTTGAGAACACAATATATTCTGGTTCAATGATTTGCTTATAGAGAACTATAATTTATTTAATTTTTTTTCTTTTTTTGTTTTATGACATTATTAATTTGAAATTAACTAAGAAGCATGTAATTATATTTTATATTCTAAGTAGTTTCAGTTTTAAAGCCTAAAAATGAAATTTTGTTGTAAATTGGTATTTAAGTAAAAATGTAATAAAGTTATTTCATCTACATTTTTGTTTACATATGTTTTTATAAATATGAATATTTATAAGTTATATTACAATATCTACATACAAGTATTTAAAATAAATATGAAAAAGTACTTATATAACTTAAGACATAAATTTACATGTAGTATTATTTACATTTAAAATAAAAGTTAAAATATTTAATGTATTTATGTTTTAATTTTTGTAAAGTTTACAGCAAATTAAAGAAATATGCAACAGTGGTCTAAACAAGAGTCAAACTCTAATAGTTCAATAATTTCACCTGCTGAAAAGTTTCACATTATTCAAAAATCACAAATAGAAACTAAAATGCCTTTACTCAAAACATTTGTTGTTGAAGCTGATACATTAAATGGACAATATGTTTGTGTATCTGGTAACTGTCCTACATTGGGTAATTGGAAAGTAAATGAAGCGTTTGTGCTTACCAACACAAAAGAGTCATATATTAAAAATAAGTAAGTAAATCACTATATTTTAATTTATGTATTTAATAACAAATCCTTAATTTTTTCTTAAGTGGAATTTCTTTATAGTTGTTTTCTAATGCTCATTCTAAGTTCTTCTATACTTCAAAACGTATTATTGTATATTAATTGAAGCTCTGCTCAGAATTGTTTTATCGGAGAAATAATTTATCGTTTCTTTTAAATTCAACACACCTGCCTAGAGTATCGCACCCGAGATGTGAAGAATACTCCAAGGTGCATTAGTTTTAGAGTTATTTTGAAATTAATAAAATACATTTTATTAAAATATCGTTTTCTGTATATTTTGCTGTTTTTACTAAATTTTTATTTGGTTTTTCTTGTTTTTGAAAAAAGTGTTGAGAAAATTGAAAAATGACATCTCTAACCTAAATAGTTTTCTTTTGAAACTTTTAAATAAGTAAATTATATGAAAAAGGGTTACTGTAAAAATAAATAAACATCACTGAGATACCATTTGTTTTTTTTTTTTTATTTAAAAAATCTAAAAATTTATCAAGAAAATTTATCATATTTTTAGATTTTATATGGAATGTAGAAGCTAGAGTTTTTACATGTGCATGTAGGTGAATGAAGTTCTGATAACAATTTTTTTTGTTTAGAGATATTTGCTTAAAATCTTTAAATAGCAATCAGAATCTTATTCTAGATTGTTCTTTAAAAAGTTAATTTTTTGTAAAAAGTTTTCAATATTTTTTCCAAAATTTAAAAAACTACTCAAAATTTGACAATACACCTATTAAGAAAAGTGTTTGGGTGAAAGAAAATTTAAAATATATGAAGAATATTTTTTTGAATTTTATCACACTTTTTTTCTTATAAAATTTTTTTTTCCTATTCTCAATTTTTAGTGGAGTATAAAACTGACTTAGTAAAAATTAAATTTTTTTGTAATAATAAATTAAGTAAAATTGTCTTGTGTAAACTAAAGTTCTACTCAGAATCGTTTTATTGAAGAAATTATTTTTTGTATTTTTAAAACTTTAAACATTTAAGTCTCTCCCAAGAAGAAAAGAATACATATGATGCAAAGTATGTCCGGCTTTTTGAAACTATTATTAAAAAAACATTTATTATGTATTCAAATTACAACTACAAACACTTCGTCTATTGATTCTATATATTATTTTTAATAATATTTTCATTCAATGTATTCATTATTATATGCGCTATTTCAGTCGTACATATCATCAATGGACAGGGACAGTACATTTACCAGCAGATAAACAAATCTTATTTCGTTATTTTATTGCATATATTTTAAAAAATGATAATGATAGTGTTAACCAAAAAGAAATATTTGTTCATTCATGGGAATCACATGATAAACCTAGAGTTGTTGATGGTATGTTTATTGTTTTAAAATACATTTTTGTTCGATAGTAATTATTAATAAAGGTAATAAATATAACATTATTAGAGAGCCAAATATCAAGCAGTGACAGTATACCGTTAGATATTTATGGTTTGCATGGTAAACAACAAATTGGCAGAGGATTTTTGACCACCGAATGTGCCATACAGTTTAAGATGTATAATAATCCTCTTAAATTCTGGGATCCTAATATGCAAAGTAGAGTAGTATGTTGACTCAGAAATTATCTAATTTAACCTTATTAAAAATAGTAAATTGATAACCAATAAAATTTGCTCTTTTTAGGATATTTTTAGTGTAAAGATGACACCATTACTATTGAGTAAACTCTCGCGGGATATTTCTTCTAAAACTAATAACTTATTACTTGAAGATTTGAATTCTCAAGCTGATTACAATTCTCAGAATGTTGAATGGCCAGTTGTAGAATGTGTAGTTAGTATTATTAAAATATTAATTAGTAATAATCACCAAGATTAGGAATTAAATAAGTTATATAGGATAACATATTAAAAACTTGCCACATTTAGTATTTAGCTAAATTTAAAATAACATTCACATTTATTGTAAATACTCTATGTCATTTTTTCTAATGAACCTTATTATATATATAAAGTATTAAATAAAAACTCCTAAAATTGATAATAAGTGTAGATTATAGTAGAACTAAAAATTAATTTTAGTTATATTATAGTTGTACATTTTAAATAATTGTTATTTTAATTTTCATGTATTAAAATTTACTCTAGGATATCCCTAGTGATCTTAGTTTTCACCTTCAAACACCATTTGGTACTGTTATAAAAGAAGATGGCTTTCATTTATTTCAAACTAAACTTAACAAATTTGGATATACTGTACGTTTTTTTTTTTATTTTAATAAATATAATATAATTTATATAGGTTTTTAGTGTCAAATTATTTTTAGGGATATCGTTTTGATATTTATACAAATACAGGGATCCGTGAAGAACCTCCTCATCATCTTGGATTCACTCATATTCTACCAGGCAACATGAAATATAGCAATGGAGTAGTAATGTGTCCCATTACAAGTGTCCGTCATGTACCAATAGGAGAACTTAAAAGTAAATTAGTTTATAGTTTTAATTTATCATGTATAACTCAATATTTGATTACAGTTGATTATTTAATTATCAAACCAACAAAAGATATCCATTGTAGTCTTGAAAAAATAGTTGATTGGAAAAGTTCATATATCCCATTAGATATTGGTCATAGAGGATCAGGGTCATCATTCACTCAAATTTTATCTGAGTAAGTTTACATTTAGTAACATTCACAATTATTTATAAATTAAAGTTAATACCTATTATGAAAAGTATTAACATAATTATTATGCTAATATTTATCAGGATTTTTTTGTATTAAAAAAATAAATTAATAGTAGAACTTCAAAGCAAAATGTTTAAATCATTTTCTGCTTGTTATTTTAGTATTGTCAAATTATCATGTATGCCTAGTAAAGTATCCTATTCGTTCAAAGTTAAAAAAATTGAACTGAATTAAGGTTTGGTTTGGGTAGTAATATCAAACTTTAATTGCCAATTATCAAACTCAATTAAACTTCAGCAGCTCAAAAATTAATAAGCTTTGTAAATATTTTTTCACTTTGATAAATTGGAGAAATATTAAGGGGTATTTATTATGGTTATAGCTAGGTACAATTATTTATTATTTATTTGTGTCTAATTACTGTCACTGAGTGACGCTTGCTTTCAATATATTTTACATATGTACCGAGTTTAAATCCAACTATGGAAAATAAGTTTATGATAAGTCAATTGACATGTCAAAATCTTTTAAGCAAAATATTTTTGGAAAATAATGTAGCCAAAACATTATTGACAATAAAATAAAAAAAAATAACTGATCAGTCAAATTCATTGATACTGTTAATTGATCTCATTTTGACCATTCGCTAGCCTGGTAGGTAATTTTAAATAAAACAAATTATTAATATCATGCCCACTGATAATTATGATATCTTTTTAAGTAGAGTAACACAACTTTAAAGCACTGTTGTAAAGTATTTACTCAACAACATACTTTTGTGGCATTTTATAGTAACTGTATATTTAAATAAATAGTTCCATTTTTATTCCTAAGTATATATATTTTTTAAAGATAATCAATTTTGTATCAATTGTTTCACACTTTTTTATGAACATGTTTGTTACAAGCCACTATTAAAAAAGTAACACTACTAAACTAAAATATAACTATGTCTATTGACATAGTTAATAACTATGTCTATTGACATAGTTAATATTTTATAAAATGCTTAACATTTAAAACATTGTATGTTATAACTTATAAGTAGGGTTCAGAAACTGTAGTTTTATAAATTTATTGAAATTATCTTTTTATATTTTATCAGTTATTGCTCATTTTTAAAATTCTTGTTTAGGTGTTTATAATATATATAGTTCTTCTAAAAATGCCTGGTATAAAAAAAATGCCTAAACATAATTAACATATATCATTTACCACTGAAATATATTATTTTTATTATTCAATATATTTATCCATTTTGAAAGCTAGAATAATAGTAGTTATTTATTTTTATAGTTGTTCCCATATTCGTGAGAACACAATTGCATCATTAAAAGAAGCAGCAAATAAAGGTGCTGATTTTGTTGAATTTGATGTGCAACTTTCAAGCGATTTAGTGCCTATTATTTATCATGATTTCAATGTTTCAATGGCAATAACATCAAAAACTGATTTATTAGCGGAAAATGTTGAAATGATACAAGTACCTTTGAAAACTATGTCATATGAACAGTTACAAAAATTAAAGGTAAATATTTAAAAATATCTAATGTAAAAATTTGTACTTATGTTGAACTGTGTATTTTTTAAATTGTTTATTAAATTGTAACAAAAAAAAAAAAAAAATCCAACACAAACTTTCATGTATAACCATTATTGTACTTGATTTCTTAGACATGATTTAAGAGAGGGAGGATTTAAGTCTAGAATAAATAACAAAACAATCCATTACCTTTTAATTATTTTTGAAAAAGATTTATCTTGTTATATTTCAACCATTAAAGCCAAGTTGCATATTAAGTTATTTATAAATATTATGTCAAAGACTATTTTATTAGTTCTGTAATAAAGCAGAAGTGTTGCATAAATAATTGTAATCTGAAGGTGTAGATGATAACTGGATAAATTAAACTACTTATTTTAACATTTTTCATATCCCTTATTACCACATTTACTGATCTGTAAAAGTTACAGAATCAAAATTCTATCTGTAGTTTATTGGTAAAGTCGCCAATAATTTACAGAGCTAATAGGCAATAACATTATTGGTCATTTAAGGAACATGTACAATATGTCACAATATGTTATGAATAAGTTTAAATAATAATTGTAACCCATCAAAGTAAATCTAGAATATAATTTCATAAAATAATTCCTGTAGAAATCTTTTAAAAAAAGAGTCATTTTAGTTAATATCAAAATTAAAATAAAATAAAATAAATTCTTAAGAAAATCTATCAACCTCAGTTAGAAAAATACATAAGGAATCGTTTGGTAAAATTTTATAACAAAAAATAAATTAATTTTTCTAAACAATTTTCCATTTTTTTTTTTTTAGAATTCTATCATTTAAATAATTGCCAAATGTATATTGTATAACAAATTAAAATCAATTTTGTATTATTGAGAGGGATGTTCAAAATATACCACTTTATGTATTTGAAATACAAAATACAAATTACTATTAAGTTATGAGAAAAATACATGATATGTATTGTAAAAATATACCAAAATACAAAATAATTTTCTTTGATTTGGTAGACAGTTAGTAATTTTATTGATTATTTTGGATTAAAACTTGCAATTATAATTTAAAGTGTGTGAAATATAAAGTTAATAATAAATAATATTAAAAATTTAGATTCATCATTTGCGAGTGTAAAGTGTACAAAAATTATTGTAGTTAATAAAAAATTTATTTCTATTTCTATAATTCACGCATTTCAAAGTTATTATTTTCTTTTAACTACAACATTGGTTCAGACCTTAAAGATATAAAAATATAATACTTTACAGATGAGACACAATGTGTAAAAACTATTGGTAATATAACTAAGCATATCAATTTTATAATGTTTAATATTATATATATATATATATATTTATATAAATATTTGAAGTTAGAAATTTGACAGAATTTGTTAGTTTTACCTAAAATTACACTCTTTAACATACATAAAAGAAAACTTGTTCAACTGATTTTTATGCAACTTAGTATCTAGGTGGAGAATTTTATTGCGAATATTTTGGTGCAATACATTTTTTTATGGAAGAATAATTTAAAATTTTATAAGGGTTTGATTGAAAAATGAAGTATTCATTAAGTGTAAGGGAATATATGAAAATCAATTTTCATTTTTCGTAAATGTTGTATGTAACCCAATAAATTTTAGTTCAACATCTAAGCTCAATGCTTCAAAACTTATAATTATTATTGTGTATTAGTTGAAGCTCCGCTCAGAATTGTTTTATTGGAGAAATGATTTATCATTTCTTTAAAATTCAACACACCTGCCTAGAGTATCCCACTCGAGATGCGAAGAACATACTCTTTTTACATTTATTTTACAGATTTATCATGTTCGTGAACCTTATTCGCTTTCTAAAACTCATTTTTTAAATGATGTTAGAGATGATTATCAACCTTTTCCAAAACTTGAAAAAGCATTTACAGATGTTAATATTGATGTTGGATTTAATGTTGAATTGAAATGGACTATGAAACTACAAGTAATATATAATTGTTTAGAACTATTTTATTTGAATATTTAATAAATATAATAAAAAAATATTTTATTATATATGTTACTATTCCCTAACTTTTTATTGTAGTTTGTTACAAATTTTATTGGTACTAACTATTAAAATGTTTACAATTCACTATTGCTCTTTTATAGGATGGAACATATGAATTAGACAATCCGTTTGACATGAATTTATTTGTAGACACTATCCTCAAAACCGTGTATAAATTTGCTGGATTACGAAGCATTGTGTTTTCTTGTTTTCATCCTGATGTTTGTACCATGTAAGTTATTATGGTATCTGTTAAATGATAGAAATATTAATGTGATCTTTATATGCAAAATCATATAAACATTTTACTAAAATATATTTGAATCAATAATAATATATTTATTTTAAATGAGATCATACTACAAAAAAAAAAAAAATGTATCACTTTTGCATGGGTATTTTTCACCCATCTAGATGGGTGCTTGTGATTGATAGATGAATTATAAAGAAACAATAAATTATTTCTCTGAGAAGTCAATTATTGTTTGAGTATGTTTAATAGTTTAATATTACCATAAATAATGTCAGTTTAATTATTTGTAAAATCGATCAATGTTGTCTGTTTTGAAATTTAAAGTTCCTATAGGTCATTAGAATTTGTACAATTGATTTTAACAAAAATGATGTAGATCTGTAAATAAGTAGGATTGTATAAAATTTTCTACCCTTAAAACAATTAATTTAATATAATAATACTGAAATTAAATCTTCAATGTTTTGTATTAATAGTCATATGAGCTGTAATTACAAATTGAAATGCTTGTAAATTGTTCACACGTTTGATCTTTAAAAATGTTTTATATAGATAAAAAAACATTATTAGAATCTTTAAGAACTCTCAAATGTTGAATGTATTTTAAATTTTAAAGGTTTTGACTGTAAAATAATTGTCATAGAAAATCAATTTTTAAGAATTCCAATTTTAAATGCTTATTAAAAAAATAGTTACATTGAATGAGATTTTTATATAAATATGGATAAGGTTATGTGCATGAACATTCAATCTGTTTATGTAAGACACTCCTTGTATTTGTTATGGGTTTTACAATAGCCACATATATTTGGCATATTTGCTTAACTATTCCTCTGTTCCTCTCTATAGTTATTAAAACTAAATTTCAGCTTTTTTTTTTTTGTTCTTTATTTTTTTTTAACAGTTAAGTGGTCCATCACTACCACCATTAACTCATTTCATTGATCTTTGTTATTCACTTCCTTTAATTGTACACTTTCATAGATCATTGTGATATCTTTTTCCACCAACACACCCTGCTTAAATAGAATATTTGTCCTTCCATACTTATTTTATAGGTCCTTTTTGTGTATAGGGCTTCTTTTAAATAACCCCGTTTCCACTATAAACTGAGCCAAATATTTTCAGAGTATTTTTCTTTTTGTTGCACTTAATTTAGAGTAATCGCCTTTTGTGTCACAGCCCACATCTCACATAGTCTCATATAGTTTGCGCATACAAAATTATTTAATAAATTGTAATAACATTTATTCGCACTAGCTACTTGTTCTTTTATTTCTTTATGTACGCTATTTTTGTTGTTTATATTTATTTCTAAATATTTATATGCTTTTATTTTTTCAAATAAATACTCTAAATACTCTATTCGTTGGTTAAAGATATCATTATTGTTCCTAGATATGGACATATATTTTGTTTTTCCTTGATTAATTTCTATACCCAAAACCTCACCTAATATTGCTCCATAAGTATTGTCCCTTCCCTATCCTTTACAGCTTTAAGGATTGGGTTAAATGTACTGTACTTTTTGATGGTTTTGAAGAAATTTCTTATGCTACCTTGTGATCTATCCTTTTCTGCCTCTTGCAGTATTCCATTCAAGAAGCTTCTCTTTTCTCTTTGTAACACACGCTTACAATTTTTTTCTTTCCTTTTCATATGTTTTCCTGGTACTTTGATCACCTATTCTATTATAGTTATCTCTCGCTACTCACCGTTTCTCAATTGCTTTGCGACAGTCCTCATTAAACCATTTTCTCCTTTTGTTTTCCATTCTTCCTATGCTTTGTTCTGCTACTTCCTTGATAAGTGTTATGGCCTGGGTCCATTCTGAATTTACATCTTGTCCTTCAAGTTTTCTTAGTTGGTTACCAACTTCGGTTGCATAATTTCTCTGAGTCTATAGTATCCTTTAGTGCTTCTAAATTTACACTAAATTGTTTCCTTCTTCTTTCTACATTGTTATGGCCTTGCAATTTCAGCTTAAATCTTGATATCAATAAAAAGTGATCAGCATCGCAATCTGCCCCTCTGTAGCTCCTTACATTCACAATACATGACCTAAACCTTCTCTGAATAAGTATATGATCTATCTGGTTAATAGTTTTGCCATCCGGAGATCTCCATGTCCCCTTGTGAATCTTGTGAGGGTAAGTTGTGCTACTTATTATCATATTCTTTGAAGATGCAAAGGATATGATTCTCAACCCGTTGTTGTTACTACTATCATGCATGGTTTCTTTTCCTATTGTTGGTTGAAATTGGGTTTCTTTCCCACACATGGCATTAAGGTCATCTAATATTACCTTTATCACATTACCTAGTGTTTTGTCGTATATTCTGTCAAGGTCTTCGTAAAAAGCATCCTTGTCGTTGTCCGTACTTACTTCAGTCGGTGCATGCACGCATATTAACACCATGTTTAGCGGGGTTGTATTAATTCTCAGAACTGCTATCCTTTCTGAGACAAGATTTAATTTTTCTGACGTATGGCTCCAGTGACTCATGAACCACAAAACCACTTCCAAAGAAATGACTACTCTCCATTCCTGAGTAGAAAATTACATACTCCCCTATTTTCAGCTGACCTGCACCAGTCCATCGAATTTCTTGCAGCGCTGCTATTTTTATTCCGTATGTACTTATATCATTTACAAGATTCTGACAAGAGCCAGTTCTAAAAATACTTGTTATATTCCACGTCGCAATCTTTAACTCCACAGTCCGTTTTCCATGTCCTAGTTTATATCCAATTCTCTGTGTCCGAGGCTGATTTTTTGATGGTATCATAACATATACTTTTTACAAGTTGGGGTTGTTAGCCCCACGCTTAACCCCCAACCTAGAGGACCAGTCTACTCCAGCCAATTAAAACCAGAGTAGGAAGAACTGAACCAACTAATTAAAGTCAGTTCAGTTCAGAGCTCGGGGCCCCGGGTTCGCCATACCCGTCGCACTATTAGTGCTCCCCTGAGGTAATAATTTGTTATGATTCTTGTTAATATAATTTTTCTTGAGTATGCTAATTAATGATCTGTTTACATAATGTTTAGGTTTTAATTTTTTCAATTAATATTTTAGGCTTAAACTGAAGCAAAATCGATATCCTGTTTTGTTTTTAACTCAAGGTGTTACCCAGCGATATCCTTCATATGATGATCCGAGATGCCATACCATACAAAAAGCTGTTTATTTTTCTGCTTGTCAAGATTTATTGGTAAATTTTTTAAAAATGTTGTATTATTTAATTTTTATTTTTTATTTTCTCACTTATGTTTATTATTTTACCCTTTAAGGAGCATTTTAAAGTATCATAGGTGCTATTCAAATAGCTGATTCAGATTAGGAATTTAAATAGATAGTTAATACCAATTGTTAATAAAATATTAGTAAATATAATTATCATAAATCTACATAACCTAATTAAAATAAAAATTAAGTTAAATTTGCGTTCAAATTTGCAGCCAACTGATATTTCAACTTCATATTTTGTCTTATATTTTTTTTTTGTTATTAAAAATACTTTTTTACAAATATAATACAATATTATACAAGATTTATCTATCTCTTTAAGCAATTGTTTGAGTTGAGATAGAGAGCAGTACAAAAGATACACAATATACCTTTTTAATTTTTTTAATTATAATTTTACTTACACTAGAAAACAAAAAAAAAATAATATTAAATAGTACATATAGGTTAACAATGGTAAAAAAAAGTTCAATTATTATTTATTATCCTTGTTGGGAAATCAATCAGTGGTTTATAAATTTTTTGGATTTGTTTTGGTGTATTAAACGTTTTTTTTTTTATTTGAATATGGCGTAGAGCTAATATAAAATGGCCCTAAATAATTAACAAAGGATTGCCCGAAAGCTTTTTGTGTGTATTTTACTGGAATATTATAGTTACATTCTCTTTTACCATCATAAAATTTCTTATTTACACCTTTGATGACACTCATAAAAATGAACATAATTGCTACTTTTATGTAAAGTAACTTAATCAGAAGCACAACCAAAATCCTGTAATTTTCCTTCGTGGATCCTTCTTAAGAAGATTTATTCAAAGAGATTCTTATATTATTACTTTGATTAGCCTGCATATGTTTATAGTAAGATCGCCTAATCCACCCCAAACTAAAATATATTGCATGATTGATTAATATAACTCAAAATAAATGATACACATTATTGGTATAGGTACTAAGCCCCATAGTTTATAAAATTTATAGGTGATTGCGCATAACTTTCCCACTAGATTTTATGAATGTAGATTTCACCTTTAATTAATATCGTATATGACACCTAGGTAACAGATTACCTCTTTTATAAGAAAACATAAACTTGTTAAGAATGTCATAAATAGTGTTTTTTCCTCATTAAGAGTTAAATGTCTATCACGTAGACATTGGACAACTTTCCTTATACCAACAATCGCTTTAAGGTGTACACCATCCCAAGATTTTTTCAGAGAAAAGTATGTAGGTGTCATCAGCATACGGTACAACTAACCCATCTAAATTTAAACCGCTGATCAAATTAATGTAAAATAAAATCGGGCCCAGTACACTTCCTTGAGAGACACCGTATTCATTTATAACTTCCTGGCTTAATACATTATCAATCTTAACCATTTGTCTCCTATTAAAAAGGTAGCTTTTAAATTGTGTAAAACTAACTTTATTAATTCCGAATGAGGGGAAGATTTGGAGAAAAATTTCGTGGTTTACCGTATCGAAGGCTTTGGCTAAGTCCAAGAACATAGCTATGACTTTGTTACTATTGTCTAGTTCATTATAAATAAATTCAGTCGTGTTAAATAAGACATTTTCTGTGCCTATCTTCGGTCTAAAACCAAATTGATTTTTGATAAAAATTTGTGCTTTTCTAGAAATGATATGAATCTTTTTTTGATTATTTTCTCAAATATTTTAGCGAAATTACTCAACAAGGATATTGACCTATAATATAATATATAATAATATAATTAATTTGTTTGTTATTCCTTCTTTTAAAAATTGGTTTAATTTCAGCTAATTTAAGAAAATCTGGAAAAATACCTTGCTGGATATTAAGGTTACTCTAAAGAATTTTTAATATAGTCAATTATATATCTTAATAACTTAATAGTGATCTTATCATAACCTGTTGCTGTATCTTCCTTACAACTATTTACTAAGTGAATAACATTTTCAGTCTCAATTTTTATACAAAATATATTATCAAACGACAAACTTTCACAGTTGTTTGAAATATATTTTTGAAATATTCTATATTATCATTATAAGATATGTATGGAAGTAAAATTAAGAAGCAGAGTTAAAGGAAAAAATCTATGTAATGCCAGTAGTCTTCTTATTATGACTTTATAAAATATAAATATATTATATCATTTGCTCTTATCAAGGTTAAATCTATACACTAATTGAGTTATACTAATTTACAATGTTTAAAGCAACACATATCTTGAATTTATGTACCTTTGTCTAATAATTATTAACTTCAAAATACTTGCTTGAATATTATTAAATTTCTTTAAATAGTAATTTTTGAGATTATTTACTTTTTAATTTATAAACAATAAATAAATAACAATAAAAGTTAATAAAACTTAATTAACATCATAAAAGTTTTCATTAGATGGCAACAGATTAAAATTAAATGTGCCTTTAGTTTGTGGTGCCATACTTCCAGAACAAATCACTGGCATAGTACCAATTTATTTTAATTCATTATGATGACCACCATACTTGATTATAGGGATTGGTGCCACTGTCTGCAGTAATCCAAGCAATAACTCTTAGTATATATTTATATTAAAAGATACTAGATTTATACTAGATTTATATATTTATAATTTGAATTTAATGCATTTTTTAAATGTCTTTAGGGAGTAAATGTTCATTCTGAAGACTTATTGCGTGATAAAACACAAATAAATATTGTGAAAGAAGCTGGACTCGCATTGTTTTGTTGGGGAAATGATAATAATTGCAAAGAAGTAGTCAATCAATTTAAACAACTTGGTGTTAACGCTGTTATATATGATAAGTAATAACAAAAGTAACGCATAACATACTTAATATTTTTATGTATTCAATAACTTAAAATAAACCAAAAAATTTTACTTTAGTTAAGTTTATACTTATTGAAGTTCATAGTTATTTTTTTTAATGTTAGTCCTTTGTTTTTATGTATACTATCTAAGAGTTTCCACCTAAAAGTTTCCAATGTTTTCAAATTTTTGTATCTAAAGTAGGTAAATTTATTTGATAATTTTATTGAATCTGATCAATAATAGGATAGTAAATAGTTAATTTATTTAATTTTAGATTCTGAATGAAGTGAAGAAGCTAGTGTTTTTACAATGATGTTTATTTTTTTTTTTTATTATTTTTTTTTTTCTGTGTACAACTTTTTGTATAGAAATACTTGTCCAAAAGTTTCGATCAATAACTTTTTGAAACCGGATTTGCCTCTAGATTGTACTTTAGAAAGGTCATTTTTTGAATTTCTCAATTCTTCAATTTTTTTTTTGGAAAA
>JAIPRM010000538.1:42602-53478 GCA_025469315.1 Stegophylla sp. TES_Ste_2020
TCGATCAATAACTTTTTGAAACCGGATTTGCCTCTAGATTGTACTTTAGAAAGGTCATTTTTTGAATTTCTCAATTCTTCAATTTTTTTTTTGGAAAAAACTACCCAAAATTTGACAAAAACGACTCTGAAACCATCATAGTTTTTGATCCGAATTTTATGAAAATTTAATCATAGATAGAAAATCCTATAAAAAAGATTTTGGCGCAAGAAAATTTTGAAAATGTGAAAAAAAAATTTTGGACATTTTTTGAAATTTTTTTTTTTTTATTATTAACTTCCTTCATTCAGAATCGTTTTACTGAAGAAATGAATTATCGTTTCTTTAAAATTTAATACGCCCGTCAAGAGAATACCACCCGTGGTGCGAAGTACACCCATTGTGCAAAGTATGTCCGGATTTTTATTATTATTATTTTGGATTTATCGCTAAATGATTAAAATTAATTATGTGAAATTACTGCATTACTGTACCTACAAGAAGAAAGGAATCTACATTGCATGTAAATACTTCAGCACACGGATATGTCTTATGGCTGCTAAATTTAGTCGAAATAGGAATGTTTCTTTGTTAACCATAGTGAATGGTTGCTATGATAACCATAGGAATTAGTTATCATGGTTAATCCTTTGGTTCATGAAGTCATGGTAACATTCTCGGTATTTGTGTTGCCACAAATTTTAGGAATGAACCCTAGCCTTAAGATATATTAAGGTGAAATTTTGAAATAATGTGTGTAAATACCGGTTTAAATTATATTTATGATATCCAAAATAATTAAATGAAACTTTAGTAGTTTATTCTAATTATACTTAATCAAAAACACTAAAAAAAAAAAAAATAATAAACATGGATCTTAATCTTCATTTTAAATGTTATCTTCCATTTAAAAGAAATATAATACGGGTAATGGAGGAGAGATTTAGCCCCTTAGCCCCCTCTGCCTACTGAAACTGGTGCTAGTGTATTTTATATAAATTACTCAATTTAATTACTTTGAAGTATCTTAATGAAAATTATTAATTTAATTTTAAAATTTCTTAAATAATTTTATATTTAGAAATTCGCCTATTATTTTGGTATACCATTATAACTGTTACAATATTATATTTGTATATCTATATACGTGATCAAAACATATGTATTATTTGATGTTCTACAATAGCATAAAAATATTCACTTGTTCGTTCACATATATATGTATAGTAACATAAACTGAATTAATATTATTAACAAATAAAAATTAATTTTTGTATTTTACAGGTTAGATAAAAAAGATTTGATGGAAAAAAAAAATTCTTGTTCAAACAATAATCCTGATGTTTTTATCACCGAAAATTATTGTAATCAAAAAGATATACTTCGATCACAACAATTATCTCTTATAGAAGATGCTCATTTGCGTGAAAACAATGATAGAGTAAGTTTTTTGTATCCATATATATACTTCTATACATTTAAGATTAGGAAAAGAGTGAAAAAGCTTATGAATTTACAATGTTGTTTATTTTTTTCCATTCTGTTAACACTTTAGTGTATAGAGATACTAATCCAATAGCTTCAATCAGCCACTTTTTGAATCAAAATTTGGCTCTAGTTAGTACTTTATTCTTAGTACTTTTTGAAATTTGTAAATTTCAAAAGATTGACACTTGTCATTTTGATTGTTAGCTATTTTTGATATCCTCCTTACTCTGCCATGGACACTAGAGTACCATAGTAACCATGGTAACCATACATGGTAATTATATAATATCCAAACCTGTGCTCAGAATCGTTTTATTAAAAAAAAGATTCATCATTTCTTTAAATTTCAGTATACTCATCAAGAATATCCCTCCTGAAAAGCAAAGTATGTCCAACCTTTTTATAATACTCTTTTATAACATATAAAATAATTTATTTCTGTTACGTTATTTTAGTTTTGTTAAAGAGCGTACTTTGAATTAAATTCTTTAAGGATTGTGGAAAATAATTATTTAATATATAAGTTTTGTATCAAATATTTTAAATTCAGTTTAAACTTTATAATAATTTTTTAAATATTTTTTTGTGATACACCTTTTAAAATGTCTATGTTTATATCTTTAAATCCCAACAAAATACTCTGTCAACTCAAGTGTAAAAATACACTTAATGATAAAAAATATATAGATAAATGCTCTAAAATGTCTAATAAAAGGTTGAATCAAACACTAGGTAATTTTAGATTCTGGGTGAAGTGATGGATTTTATGATAATGTTTATTTCAATAATTAAATGAAATGAAAATAACTGTTTAGATTTCAGTTGTTTTTTTATGCTTATATTTTTAAATTATTTGTTTTTTTATAACTTTGTGAACCGTCTTATTACTGGATAGTACAATAATGCTACTTTCAATAACATGGTTAGACTTAATAGACACCTGATAAGGTTTTTTTTGAAAATCTCACCTTTTTTGGATTTCAGTTATTATTTTAGTAATTTTATTGGTCATTTTCACAATTATTAATTAATTAATAACAATAATGTGTTATGAGCCATGTCACGTATGTCCCTTGCCCTAACTCTAATACGGCTACTTGCAGAAAAATATCGACTACTAAAATATTCAATATTTTTTTGCCCATAACTAAAATATTATTTAACTATTTCCATTGAAAGTCCCTACATAAAAAAATCTGAGTTTTCATCAAGTTTTTGTAAAACTAATTTTGTGCATAATATTTAAAATATTTAACATGGACTTGTCAGCTGTACAAGCAATATTTACTTTTCAACTGTACTAAACTTAGAAAATGATTAAGGTAAAATTAGGTTTTTAAGTCAAATATCAATTTTTTGATTGTAGATACATATTGAACAAAAAATAGAATACAGTAGATGTTGTTATAATGGTTGATAACATATTGAACTACAGCCTTCAAATTATAAATTGTGAAAACTTATTTATATTATTAAGCTAAAATTTAATATACATACTTATATATATTTTTCATATGAAATAACAAAAACAAAACAAAGTCTTATTCCTCACCTATTTTTTCTTGTAGGAAAAAGATAACAACAGATATTTTTTGGATGTTGGTAAAGTAGACTTCCAAAAGCAATGTTCTTCAACAGAAAATTTATTGAATGAAAAAAGTCTTTCAGTAAATGATCCAACGTCTCCAAAACATAAGTAATTATAAATGTAAGAAATAATTTAATTGAAAAAGAATTGCATGTTTTATTGATTATAAGCAGATTAAGCATCGATCAAACATTTGAAAAAGATGTTCAGTCAAATATTTCCAAAAAAATTAAGTAAGTTGTAAAATTAACTGAAGGATCAAAAATTTTATTAAAATAGCTGTTTATTTTTGATGGAAATAATATGATTGATTAATTAATAACTTTTTTTTTTGAACATTATAAATAGAGAATTTAGATTACTTTTTACAGAATTAATTAGAATTAAGTTTTACATTAATATTATTTTATTTATTTATTTTTTTTATGAAATCGCATTTTTATTTATTTATGAAAGTGCTCAGGTCTATATCTATAAAAAATATTTCTAGTAAAAATTGTATTCGTATAGTTATTTAGAGATATTATATTTATAATTTACTTAAAATTTTTCAAAAACCATGGAAAAACAAACAAAGATTTTTATTTTTGTAGCTATAATATGATGTGTAAAGCAGTACAAAGTCCTTAATTTTTGTAAGATAATAGATAATACTATATGCTATAGCTCTCATAGTTTCAGACCATATTCAACATAACTACAGACAGAATAAAATAAACAAGTATCACACTTTATTCATATCTTTAATATATTATTCACCTATAAACAGAAAAACTAAGTTTTCAGTCATCCTTTATATCCAAAGTATATTAAATTTAATATATTATATACCTATGAAGTTTACATAACCATAGCAATCTCTTGGTGTTTCAGTTTCAACACATTACAACTCTTATTATACTTTCTATGCATATAATATGTATAACACATTATGTGAACAAATTTCTTAATTAATTTGCCCTATTAATTAATGCCCATTTAGTTATTGGCGTAAAACTATTATGTACTAATATGTGTATATTATATACTTAATCATTTTTATTTAATTAATTACACTCATTATAATGCTCAAGTAAAAATTGTAAAGTAATATTTGAATTCAATATGTACCTATATGTCAGAATTTATTGTAATATTATTTTATGTTTTTGTTCCAGGTCTGATGTTCAGTGACCTTTTGATAAATCATTACCAATTTCAAAAAAAATCTTAATAATCAAATATGTTATGATTTATAATTGAAATTAAAAATATATTTTAATTTGTAATTATTAATTATCATCTAGTTATTTATTTCATATATATATATATTATAAAGTTTAATAACAAATGACCTTTTTATTATACTTTTATCAGTGAAATTTATTTATTTTCTTATTCCTCCAGATTGTAAAGTTATCCAATAAAATACTTGTTGAATTAATTTTTTTATTGCTGTTTCTCCTCAAAATCATTTCTTAACAAACTTACACTTTGAACAAAATATTATGAATTAAAATTGTCAAAAATATTCCTTTAAGCTAGTACTTCTCATACTGTGGGCCATAGTTGTATTAAGAGGAAGCTGTAAAATATTTGTATGTTTTTATTTTATTTTACCAATTTATGAATAAAAAAAAAAGTAATAAAAACATTACAACGGAATTTGATATATTATGATGTATGCAGGTGTCCGCCATATAGCTCACCTATCACCATTGTTGGGTTAGTTACTTTTAAAAGGTTACTTTATTTGTTACTCTTACATATGTGTAAAGAAATTACTCAACTCATTTCTCAAATAAAATTGTAATTAAATTACATTACTTTTAAAGATCATAAGTAACTAAGTTACTTTTATATTACAATATAGAAAAAATGAAGTATCATGAGTCATGACTTATATTTTGGTATTCCAAAAGGTAATTAATTTTTTTATTTAAGTTAAATAATATAGTTAGATTATACATTATACTAATTTTAATAAATTTCATGGAATATTTCTTTGGTGTATTTAAGGAAAACTTAAATACAGTTATTGTTAATTGAAATAAGAAAATAAAAACAAAGCTATGTGAAATTTCAAAGTTGTTAACTCTTTATATTAAGAAAATTACTTACACATGGTAATTTTCATTACATTATCATTACATAGAAAACAACTTAATATTGATTCATTCCTTCCAATACTGCCTGTCAAATTCATTTTAAAAATGATTACTTTCTTTTTATTTAGTTATTATTAATTTGTTTATATTTAAATTTGAAATAATTATACATATTTTGAAAAGCTATTTAAAAATATATGGCCTATATATATAGTATTTATTTAATCTGTTATCTAATTTAATTATTTAATATAGATAAGAGAAAAAAAGTAAATCAAAGATAAGTAAAGTATAGTCAAAAAGGCTGGACATACTTCGCTCCATGGGTGTTTTTCACTGTTTGGGTCAGATACACTCGATGAGAGTGTCAAATTTTAAAGAAACAATAAATCATTTCTTTAATAATACGATTCTGAGTGAAGTATGTTAATAATATAAAGAACAATAATTGTTATTTTCAACACATCCATCAATAGTATCCGACCAGAGGAGCAAAGAATACTCATAGTACAAAGTATTTCAGGCTTTCTTGTCTATAGCTTACATTATTTATTTTTGCTATACTTTACTTTTTTTATCCAATAAATTAAAAAAAAAAGCCGGACATACTTCCCACCATGGGTATTCTTTGCTCCTTGGGTGGGATACTCTTGGTGGGTGCATTACGTTTTAACGAAACGATAAATCATTTCTTCAATAAAACGATTCTGAACGGAGCTGCAGCTAATATATAGTGCTAATACATGTCAATTGTGAAATATTTAACAAATGTTATTTAATAATGTTGGTGTTTGTGTTTGTGTCAGGTAATTATCTTTATAAAAATATTACAAGCAATAAAAATCTATTTTATAAATTCATAAACCATCAATAAACCTTTAATTAGTATTTTAGTGTTCTTATGACTATATTTGGGTTTTGAGATATTTACAGATTTCAAAATTATTTTTCAATAATACAGTCAAATGAAATTCAATTTTTTTTTCAAATGTCCAATTTAATAACAGCAATCCATGTCTATTTTTTTTATAGTATTCAATACTTAATATTTGCAGTAAATTTTCTGTACTTTTTCTGATTTTTTTTTAATTAATACTTAGTAAAATTTTCAATTATTTTTCTGAAAAAGAATTTTCATTCTCCTTCTACGTTTCATAAAGATCAGCAGAACCAATTATTTTTATACGTATGCATTCAAGTGTGTAATTTTATGTAGAACTAACGAATTCTTTCAAATTGCTAACTATAAATGTTTATAAAATAAAATTTCGGACATACTTCGTTCCATGGTATTCTTCGCATCTCAGGTGGGATAATCTTGTCGGGTGTGTTGAATTTAAAGAAACGATAAATCATTCCTTCAATAAAACGAATTTGATAGGAGCTTCACTTAATGTATAATAGTAAATATTAATTGTCAGTAAGTTTAATAATTGTTATTTAATAACAGAATAATCTATGGCCAATTTATTATTTGTCTGTATATATCAAATTTATACAGTAAGTTAAGTAATAAGTAATAACTAATAAGTATTAGTAGCACCAAGAGGTTGAAATTAGCATACAATATCTACTAATACATGTCGATTAGGTAATATTTACTTTATTTTTTACTATTTGACTAGAAAAACAATATTAATACATTATTATGTGATTGTAAACTGATCTTATAGATTATGCCGATATACACGCATTGAACTTAAGTATTGAACAAACAAACAATTATTGTGTTACATACATGATACAACATTTACGAAAAACAAAAATTCATTTTTCATTTATTTCCTTACACAGTTACACCTAATGAATATTTCATAATCAATTGAATATTACAATAAAATATAACCAACATAATAAAATAATACAGCTGCTCGAATTATCATAAATCAATATTAATTCGCTATAATATTATTAGTAGGTACTGATGTTTACCATGTCACTTGTGGCCAGTCAACGGTGAAAAAGGGCAAAAAAATTAGTGTGCTGAGTAAGGTTTGAAACCGGTACTATCGCATGCAAACTAGAGCACTAGACTACAATAACAATGTTGAAAACAGTTGAAATAGTAGGTATATAACAGCTAAAAATATGGAATTTTCAAAATCAAATTATTAGAAAATTATTGATACGCGCAGATTTTAGTTCATACCATCATATTCAGCGTTGTAAAATACATAAGATGGCAGGAAAACATTACCAAACTTTCTGGGAATTAGTAAAGTAGAAGTATACTTTAATATTTGTCCTTACTTTTTCTAATTTCTTTTCAATCAAATCCTTTTATAAAATTTAATTATTCGTCCGTAAAAAATGTTAAAGCATGAAAATATTTGCAATGAAGTTCTCCACCTAGGTGCCAAAGTTACCTAAATAAAGAACAATCGAATCAATTTTCTTTAATGTACATCAAAATGTAATTTTAGTTAAAACTAATGAACTCCGTCGAAATGCTAACTTCAAACGGTTATTAGAGAAAATAATTGACTTATATGATTTTCGAGAGATTTTTCATGTCAATAAGACATATACGTGAGTGAGATCATATTACATTTTTAATTCCTAAAATAAAAAATTAAAAATTTTAAGAAACAAAACTTATGAAAACAAGAAAATTTTATATTTAACTCAAAATTGTTCAAAAATTTTTGATATTTTTATAAAATATTCTTGTGACAATTTTTAGTAGTTGGTGAAAGTTTCAAGTTTATAGCACAATTATTTTTTAATATCTCACTTTTATTGTAATTTGGTTAATAGCTTATTTCACCGAATTTTATAAATTTTTCGACAGATAGATATTCCTTGTTTTTAAAAAATGTATTAGGAAATTTGGAAAAAGACATCTTTAAAGTATCACCTGAGTGTACCTAATTTTAAAACTATGAAGGTACTGATTGGACAAGTATTTCTATATGAAAAAGTGTTCTCAACAGTGGCGTATTTACGGGGGTGGTCCAAGGATACTGGAGCTTCCCCAAGAACTAAAAAAATTCAATGCAAATAAATTATCCTCCAATGAATTAAGTAATAAATAAGTATAAAAGGTATGAAATGCAACGAAGGAGGAGAAGAGGATGGTCCTAATTTAAAACCTTTAAGATTTTGAGGACTCCTTATAAATTACTATCTGATATATACATATATATACAGTAGCTATTTTAAAATGTTTGACCCTCCCCAGAAAAATGAAAAAATATGTCATTGTTTTCAAAAAGAGAAAAAAATAAAAAAACTAAAGAAAAGTAAAGTAGGTATAGACAAGAAAGCCGGACATACCTACTTCTCATAATGGATATTTTTTACTCCTCGGTCAGGTGCTTTTAGTGAGAGTGTAGAATTTTAAAGAAAACAGTTTTTTTTCACATTTTTAAAATTTTCTTGTGGCAAAATATTTCTCATATTATTGTCTATCTATGTTAAATTTTCATAAAGTTTGGATCAGAAAATGATGGTTTCCGAGTATTTTTTGTCAAATTTTGGGTAGTTTTTCAAAAAAAAAAGACTTCTAACAAGTAGATCCATACAAAAAGTGTATTTAGAAAAAAAAATTAAACATCATAGTAAAATCACGAACTTCTTCACTTCGTTCAGAATCTAAAATAATAATAAACATCATTGTGAATTCATAAGTTTCTTCGCTACTCTCAGAATGTAAAAGTAAGTAAGTAAAGCTATGATGGGTAAAGTAAAGTATATACAAGATAGTCGGACATACTTTGCACCACAGGTATTCTTCGCTCTTCGGGTCAGATATTCTTAGTGCCTAGTGGGTATGTAGAATTTTTAAGAAACGATAAATCATTTCTTTAACAAGACAGTTTTGAAGATGAAAGTTAATAATGTAAAGAGCAATAATAATGGTCATTTACAACACATTAACCAAGAAAATATCTGACTCGAAAAACGAAGAATACCCGTGGTGCGAAGTTTGTTCGGCTTTCTTATCTATACTTTACTTTATTTTACTTTAGTCTACTTTACTCAGGCACGGATTCAGGGGGAGGGCGATGGGGACAATCGCCCCACCCCAGAAATTTTATAATGTAAAATAAAAATGCTTAAGGCATGTAAAAATTTATCAATTTTATATGTATTTGATCTGTTTTTGTCAAATCGTTCCTGACTTAACTTAAAATCATCCCACCCCCAAATTTCAGTCCTAGATCCATCCCTGACGTTACTTTGCTTTTTCTTTATCTAATACCTACATAAAGAAAGAGAAAAAAAAGTGTTTGAAAAAAATGTCCATATTTTTTTTCTTATTTTCAAAATTTTCTTGTGCAAACTATTTCTCATATAATTAACTATTTCTCATATAATTGCCTATCCATTTTTAAATTTTCATATAAAGTTTGGATCAGAAAATGGGTACCTTAACACGATTCCGTACGGTCTTTATCAGCCTACGGATTACGGAATCGTGTGAATTTAAAAGTGCGCAATTCCGTACGTGTTTTATTAATGTGACCATAATTTTTTTCACTCAAAGCGGGACACCTCTAAATTTTAATAGGATAAATATTACAATTTTTGCATAAAATTACAACATTATAAAATATAGTAAAATATAGTTAACTTTTATAAGAAAAAAATATTATTTCTTTTACATAAAAATGACAAGAGAAAGACACAGACAAATTTTATTATAACGGATTAAGAATTAAATTATTCGGCTGATTCTGACCGAAGCGAAGAAGCTAGTGTTTTTACAATGATTTTTTTCTTTGAATACTTTTGTATGGAAATACTTGTTCAAAAGTCTTGACCAGTAATGTTTTGAAACCTAACCTAACCTGTTTTGCCTCTAAATGGTACTTAAAAGATATAATTTTTCAAGATTCTCCATTGTTTTTCGAAATTTGGGAAAAACTTCCCGAAATTCGACTAAAAAGATTCGAAAATCATCAGTTTTTGATCCAAACTTTATGAAAATTTAAACATAGATGAACAATAAAGTGATGAGAAGTATTTTGGAATAAAAAATTTCGAAAATGCGAAAAAAAATTTGGATATTTATTTTGTGTGAACACATTTGTGTTTCGTATGGAAATACTTGTCCTAAAGTCTCTATTAGCAACTTTTGAAACTGTTTGTGGCCTCCTCTCTGGAGCTGTGCTTGTACGATATTATACCTAAACTATATATTTAAATTCCAAATTGCAGTGCTTGACTTGAGGACAGACGCTAGGTTCGTAGTTTCCCTTGTTTTTTGTGGGAAATATAAGCGTACCATTTCCAATTTATCACAATGGAACTCTAAGAAAAGATTTTTTTTTTTTTTATGTACAAATTTAATGTTATTTATAAAAAAGTGTGTACTTCGCTCATCGGGGTGTTCTTCGCATGTCGGGTGAGATTCTCTTGACGTGTGTATTAAATTTTAAAGAAACGATAAATAAATTAAAATGATTCTGAACGAAGAAGGTTAATAATATAAAAAAAGCGGACATACTTCGCACGATGGGTATACTTCGCACGATGGGTGTACTTCGCTCGACGGGTAGTATTCTCTTGACGGGCGTATTATATTTTAAAGAAACGATAAATCATTTCTTCAGTAAAACGATTCTGAACGAAGGAAGTTAATAATACAAGAAAAAAAAAAAAGGTCAGTATTGTTCGAATACTGATAAAGAGACAAAACGGATAGTGTGTGTCGTTCATCGAACAAAAAACGTGCGAAGTATACCATACACTATACATGGACATTTAAAACCGTCTTGTGTTATACATA
>JAIPRM010000539.1:0-24527 GCA_025469315.1 Stegophylla sp. TES_Ste_2020
TTCGTTCAGAATCTAAAATATAAATAAGACCTATGAAGGGACTTATTTGAAATTAGTTAATCAATATCTGGTGACAAATCTGATGTTCATAATATTATCAAACCAGAAATGTGAGACGCAGTTAACGAACTACGATATTTAAAATAAAATAGAATGTTGGGGGGCCAATATAAATGTGTTGACGGGCCACTTCGTGGCCCGCGGGCCTGGGTTTGGGCAGCCTTGTTTTAAACGTTTATTGATTATTAAATGTTAGTCAAATTAAATGAAATCGAACATATTTTCATGTTTTTTTTTTGGCTAAGGGTTGTGTTTCAAGAGTCCACCCCAACATTATTAGTGTGGAAAAAAAAATCTAATATACCGAATTCTTATCAATCAGTTATTATTATTTCAATGAAGACTTATCTTGATAAATAAATTTCTAATTATTTATTTATTTTTTTGTGATAATAATAATTCGGAATATATAAACTGCCACTGAATACACTTATGTCAGATTGATACACACACACACACACATATATATATATATATTTGATATACATTTTAGAATTTTAAATGAATTTTACAAAAGCATAGAAATAAAACTTTTATTGTTAAGTGTGTAATTTTGCAAATAATATTTTTCTAATATAACTTTTTTAATTTATAAAATTCCACTGGTATAGTATTGATATTTTAAATTATAAATTAAAATGACAGAAAAATGTACCTTTTTATTTGTCTAGATAAATTAATGTAGTCTTTTTTATCTTTATCTTTAATCTTAGCATATTATTAAAAAAATGTTTTATCTAGATAAAGACTTGTTCAATTATCTTTATCTTTATATAGATTATTATTTTAGTTATTATACTCAACACTGATCTCTGGGCGTTGTGAAAAATTTCTGCGGTTTCTTTGGGTGCTCAGCGGGCACATCAAAAGCGAGGAAAACAAAATAACAAAAAAAAAAAAAATTGTGTTACGATAATGGTAATAATTTACATTTTTTTTTCTTTTTCAGTCTCGTGCCTTACGGGCCACCTCCAAAGTTCGCGAAAGGTCTGAAAGACGCGTCCGGTAAAGTCGGCAGCGCACTATTTTTAGAATGTCAAGGTAAAGAAAAACGGAGTCGCCACGGTCGCGTGTATTATTATGATTATAACGTTGAGTTTTGTCCAAAAACAAAATATGTGTTTTGGTCGGACCGCTTCCAAGTTCAAATCCATAACGACACAGTTTTAAACCTGGGCGTGATATCAAACGATATCTATTGTTTTCGCCCACACAATTGCTAGCTTTCGGGGCCTCCCGAAATATCCCGTGCTTCGAATTATCCCATATTTATATATCCCCACCACAATTAACCCTAATTAAATAATTCTGTTTATATTATATAAACACCTTAAATTAACCATAAAAAAATTTTCCACTGAAATTCCTCATTCATCGAGTTAGATTTTTCGAGTGCCCAAAAATGATTTTATAGCGTTATGATTTTAACGTTAAAAGATTCAAAAAACGACTGAAATCAATAACGGAAAACGTAAAAATAAACAATAAACGATTAAACCGGAAAACGGATAAAGGAACAGCAAACAATAATTAGTTGAAACGGAAAACAGAATTAACGTAACACAAATGTTAAGCTGATGAATCGTAAAATGGAAAACGTAAATTACAATTTTTCAGTAATTACTTAATATTTTTAGAGCGAAATTCCAACTGTTATTTTCATATAAGTATTTAAAATTAAAAAAAAAATCTAACACTTGAATTTCTCATGATGTTTAAAATATAATTTGAAAAATATTCAAATTTTTCATAACAATAAACGTTAAATTTTAATAACGTTTAAATTGCCCATAACAATTAACATTGCATTTTTTAAACGTTCAAATTTTTTAAAACATTAAATACTAATTTGCTCGTTTTAATATCACGTAACAGTAAACAAAATATTACCTTATTTTTATTTTATTTAAGCATTGAATTGTTCATACTGTCAGCCTAATTTTCCGATAAAATCACCATAATTTTTTTAATGCGATTTATCTAAATACAATTTTTTAACATAGTCCTATAGTTTAAAATAATTTATTTATATAATGAACCCAAGTAAAATAAATCTCGATGAATTACATGGTTGTTATTTTTTATAATTTTGAAATTTAATGCTTGGAACAAATCTGAATAATGAATATATCATAATATCAGGTGTATTGGATTATTTTCGCTAAGTTTTAAACATTTAAATGAGAATATATTATTTACTGGCAATTTCAAATAGAAATATATTGATCGCGAGGTATGTTGTGCTTATTTTTTTTCAATTTTGACTTGTCAAAAAAATCAGAGAATACGTTATTATTAATTCAAATTTCAATTTTATTATGTTAAAAAATAAAAAAATAACACCATAAAGCATCAAATATATACAATAACGATTCTTTACGCAATGTGTGTTTTAATTATTTTTCATTTTTCCAGTCGAAGTCCCGCCATGGCCCCGGACCGTAGGATGGTACAACAGCGGAGGCGTGGTCAACGAGGGACCGTTGTATCACCTCATGGCTGATGGTCTGGGCATGTACGGTGTAGAAATTAAATCTCTGCGAGCTGACCACGGATGCACGTGGAAATGCGTGGCCACCAGCTCGACTGGAGCGAAGGCAGTCACCAGTTGCTTAGTCTCCGTGTCGCGTAATTTCAACGCAATTTTTATAAAAATAACAACTTAATTTCGTTTAAGATAAAAGCATATACATTTTGTTGGGGAGGGAACTAAAGTGCTTCGATCTTACCAATGTTTTTCGTATTATATTTTAGTAAAAGCTTATGCTATTTGAATAATGATAGGAATATTTTTTTCACAAAGATTTTGGTGGTTTTTCAATAAATCCAAAACAATAATTATTCTAAAACTTGTTGACTATTCAACCATTCTGATCATTTTCAGATTTATTGTAATTATCAAACAAATTCAACTAATTTTGATGTAAAAACGATTTTTGATTCCAATACATATAATTATTTTTTAATAGGCTTTAAGCATCAAAGTTGTTTTTTCAGAGAGTACTTTTACATATATAATCATCTTGTTTCCCAAATAATGTCATCGATGAATTCAGTTTAAAAAGAAATGAAAACAGAAAAACGTTATCAAAATACAAAATTCCTATTATTATTTTTATCTTTGAAATACTGATTGTTATTCTACCTATAATTATTAATTTTGGTTCAACTGTTTAACTACACTATTATATAATTATTACGATAAGCTTCCTCTTTTGAAAAATCCTGTGTATGCTACTAGTTTACTTTTTAGTTTCGGCCAAATTTAAATGATCTAACTATACAAGAAATTCCTAGATTTAGTACAATTTGATAAATGCAATAACTTTTTCTCAATTCATAAATTTTAACATTTTTTTTATTTTTTATTTTTTTAATAATAACTATAACAATGTGTAAGGTAAATAATAATAATAATAATAAAATAAATAATGTAATAATAAAAAATAAATAATGCATAACTATTTTTTTTTAAGACCCAAATTTTCAAATTTGAAATTTATACCTACAGTTTATTAAAAAAATGATTTAAACAAATAAATGAATAAATTTGTTGAAAAACTATGGTGGTAAAACGTCTTACTAAAGTTTGATAATTTATTTATAATTATTTTTTTACTACTCATTGGAAATGTTAAATAATTATAACACAATCATTTCAATTCAATTCAATATTGAAGATTCAAAATTATCCATAATGGAATTCTCATTTTTCAAAAAATTTAAAAAATCATAATAAATAAATTATCAAACCTTAGTAAGAAATTTCACTACCAAAATTTTCTAAAAATTAGGTTCTTAAAATGGTTATTTTGATTTTTTTCTAAAACTGTTGTAGAAAATTTAAAATTTAAAAATTTGAGCTCTGTGGTATAGTAAAAAAAAAAAAAAAAAAAAAAAAATTAATTGTATATTTTATTGCTGTAGCGCAGTATTGTAGTAAATAATAAATAGTAACACAGAAATAAATGGTTCAAAATTATTAATAGAACAAAAGTTATAGAATTCGTCAAATCATATTGGGACAACCTGTATTACTAATAATAATATTCGTCTATCGCAGACCTATTGGAAAAACTGAGGTTTGATTGATTTCTGAAATGTATTTTATTTTTGCCTTTTCAGATCCAAGAAATTACAGAGTGCCGAGGTTTTTGGAAAGCTTGAGAGCCATCATGACCGACGAAGGACTGGTGAGTTTCGAGTGCAAGGTTATCGGGTACCCGACGCCACAGCTGTCGTGGTTCAAAGACGGAAAGCAATTGCAACCTGGCGACGTTTACGAGCTAACCGGGAGCAAATCTCTTGGTACGAGACTGAATCTATGCTAAAAATAAAAATCCCTGATCGATTAAACAGTGAAAACAGTGAAAACAATGACATCAGTATTCAATAATCCAACAATACAAAAGAGAAATGACAAAATTAATTTTTGAAATTTGTTTCACGAATTTATTTGTTAGGTTATAATGATGTATTAATTTTTTATATACATATAATTTTTATAAAGTTTGTAACTTGTACTTTACTGCAATATAATATTACTTATTTTTCTTAAATACACAAAGAACTTTCTAATTTTCACAGTTATTTAAATAAACTTTAATTTAATAACTAGAGATTTTTATTTTTTACTGGTTATTATTATTATTTTTGTATCACAATTTTGACTGGAACCTTGTGCGAATAACGATGTCACTGTTTATGCAGGTAGTTACTGTTGCGTTGCCCGAAACTGTATGGGCGAAACGAGCAGTCTCGCCGAACTCACCATCGAAGACATTCAAAATCAACTAAACGAGAGTGAAAAACTTCAGCTGACCTCGAACACTCAACCCCCGAGGTTCCTGTTGGGCCTGAAGAGTGCCGAGGCCAATATAAACGAATCATTTGTTTTCACAGTCAAAGGTCAGTGCACGCTATTTCAATTAATTTCTTAATTTAACTAACACTTTTGCTATTTTTTCGTTTCAAATTAAACTGTTATTTAAATATAATTTAACTATATTACTAAATAATTGCTTAATTAGTTGGCATTATAAATGTACACATAAATACAAAATAAGTACATTAACAAATACAATACTATTCGTCAATCGATAAGACACTAATTTTATTCACGAGTATACTCAATTGTCATTTGTATAATTTAAAATGGGAACTCTATAAAATTGAATATTCGATTAAATATTGATAAAGAAAAAAAAAATGTGGTAACTGATTGGAAATCACGAATGATTTTATCGTATGGCAAAGACCTTATACTTCTTGGAAACGAATAAAAAATATTTATATCATATTTTCAATACTATTAAAAACTCTAATTTTAACATAAATATCGCAAACAAACAAAAAGGTTGTACCTGCATAAATTAAACTGAAACATTTTGGTTTCCAGTCACGACCGAATCTGAGCCATCGATCAGCTGGTACAAAGAGGACGAAGAACTGGCCGAGTCGAACCGCTACCGATTTTCCACCGAAGAAAATGGAACGTACTTGTTGAATATCATGCCCCTGGAAATCGACGATCAAGCTGAATGGAAGTGCGTGGCCATCAACAAGTACGGGCAGACCGTGACGTCCAGTTTCTTGAAGTTAAACGTGCCGAAGAACTACAAACCTCCCAGGTTCCTCGAGGAATTGAGAATCGCTTTTTCAAACGAAGGGTCGGTCAACTTGGAGTGCAAAGTACGTGTGTCTGTCTGATTCGGGGACGAACGAAATAAAAATTAATCACTCGTATCGATGACTATCATAATAATCTTGTAGCCAGTTTTCGAAAAACCGGTTATACTTGGATTATTTAATTTAAACTATAGAATTCAAATTCTTGTTTAAAAATCAAAGTATTTCATTCAACCGTTCTTTAAACAAAATATTAGTTGATTAATACATTAATATTAGTAAAATACTGTTGTGTAGAAATTGTTGGGGAATATTCTAAATTTATAGTAATGATCATATTTAAATTTTTTTTTATTTATCGTATACTTGTATGGTATAAAATCATAGCCAGATATCTAATAAAAAAAAAAAAAAAAAAAAAATATGTATATATATTACTACAAAGTATGTCATAATAAATGATATTGTGATTTAACCAAAAACTGAAAAGAGTTTTGAAATTTGATAGACTAAGACTCAAAACCTAAAACCATAGAACTATGTTTAAAAAAATGTAAAGAAACTGAAACCAATAAAACTACCATCGGATCCTAGTTCTGGTGGGAGAGGGCGAAAAGGGAGTGTTAAATGTATTTGTACAAGGAAATTATAAATAATACTTCCCATTTGTTATACAGGTGATTGGAGTTCCCCAACCACAACTGAAATGGTTTAAAGATGGCCAAGAGTTAAACCCTGGTGATATGCATAAAATAATCTCTGGACAGAGTGGTACCTGCTGCCTGGGCACTTACACATGCCAGGCCCATAACTGTATGGGCACGGTGGCCAGCTCAGCTACACTGTTGACAATGGAAGGTAAATTATTTTTTTCAAAATTATTTTTGGACGTTCTTTGTTGAGTAGAGGAGGTTGTAGTAAGACTTTAGATTGGCCGATAAGTGCCACAACAATTTGAAATGAATTAAATCTAAATACCTTATTAACTTTTGGATTGGAATATTTTGAATTAAACATATATTACAAAAAAATAATTTACATATTTAGCATTTATTTAATAAAGAAGAGTTCTAACAAAATGAATCAATCATAATGAATTAATTATAAATACTTTTTGAGTAACTAAAAACAGTTTATTGTGAAGGAGTACAAATCTCCGATAATATTTCATATGTTTAATTTGTAATAACCAGGCAATGCCTGTTATTAACTTATGTTCTTAATTCACATAACTTTACCGCGTGTGACACTCCAATCTCGATAGATAATCTTCGTAACGTTAAAACCGAATTTAGGTCTGTAATTAATCTAGTGCGTGTGATTTTCATTTCCAGACAAGTCCACGGTCAAATCATGCACGACAGACGAGTATCTGTCCGTCGGAAATCCACTGGTCAGGAACGAGTCGCTTTCGACCATTCCCGAAGAGCGAACGAGTCAGATGGAAAAATCGTACACGATCGAAGAGCCGGCCGACGTGTCGTTCTCGTTCGACGGCAAAGAAGTGACGGTTTCGCTGTACGAGACGCCAGACCTCACTCACGACGAGGCACTGCAAATCATCGAGATGTATGCGGACGAACTTTCTGAACACATATCAGGTATAAATGACGATGGTTTACTTTCTCCGAGTTTAATGAATGAAAAAAAAAATGTCCAAAACCAAAAGTATGTCGTAAAAATCAATAATTTTTTTTATCCGGGTAACCGTTAAAATATAATTAATATTGTTTTATCTTATATACAATTTATACCTCCCTTTCCAAAAAAAAAAAATCGTTTTGCCCCACCTAAAATTTTTATCTGGCTACAGTCCTGATACGTATATACTACAATCTACTTACGATTACAATTACGTATAATATAATGACATTATGGGTAAAGCGATTCCATGAATTGTAATTGGTTAGTTTTATATACAATTTGCAGAAATTATAGACTTACATAACGATGACGGTTACAATGACATTATGTTGAAAATAAAATTGATTTTTATATTCCTCTATAACAATATTAGTGCATTTATATTAAACATAATATTATATACATAGTGTGTAAATATTAAAACGCTTAAGAAAATGGTGTTTCTTATAGAATTTTTGCCAATAGTTGAAAGTCAGTTAATAAAACCTGTCTACAATATTATAAAAATCAAAGGACTATTAAAGAAAACGTTATTCAAGTAAAGTTGTATTTATTAAGATTATAAAATCTAGTAAATATCAAGACGTGGAACAATAATAATGTAATAATACATGGATCAAAGTACCTATAGTAATAAAGAAATATTAAATAATTACCTATACACAATTTGTTTATTAAATACATTTTTCAAAAAAATCAAGTTTGTTTTGTAATCTGGATATTAAGTAATTTGAATAGAACAGTCTAATACTCTAGGTTCCTTGAAAATTGTTATAAGCGAATTTGACTGTATAGATTATATAATAATATGTGTTTATAAAATAAATTATGCAGTAAAAAAATAAATTGTTTGGTGACATTAATAAAATAACTAAGTTATCAAATATCCATTTTACATGACATTTGTATTATTGATTGTACTATTCATTTTCTGAAACAAAACCAAATAATACAATAATTTATACAAATACGTGAAACTGTACATTTTCGTTGACGAAAATACTCAAAAACGAAAAACGAATTATAATAAAAAACTAATATTAGTTGATACTTGTCTTGATGTATTTAAAAATTAAATTTTGGAAATAAACTAAAACATATTTCCTAAAATTTTTAAAACTTTAAAATTAACATTTATTACAAAAATCTTTAGTATATGCAATACAATCTGCATATATATATATATATAAATTCAAAAATAAGGCTTAAAAATTTAAAACTTTAAAATATTTAAAATAAGACTGGCATTATCTTAATCCTCAATAAGTTGAATAGACATCTATTCTACTCTTGGTCTTGTCAAAAAAATGAGCGAAATGCTATAATATTTTAACTCTACATAATATTACACGTAGTTTTCGTTTCTGTGATACCAATGCGGCCCGGTAGCAAAGTGATAATCATCTGAAGGTTAAAGGGGAAAATAATTACCAATAAAACTGTCCAAAAATCTTGAAATCGAAATTTTTAAAATTGCCATAGTTTTGAAGCCATACTTTTAATATTTTTCCTTAGTTGAGATTTTGTAAAAATTAATAAATTACACCATTCGATTTGGTTTTAATAAGGTTTTATGCTTAATCGCACGTGATTTTTACGATAGTCAATTGACATTAAATTTTTCTTTATTCCATTTTTGCAGAAGACAATGTGGTTGATTTGCCGTCATTACGTATCGTAAAGGAATCTTCGATCTCCGGTCCAGTGATGATGGAGGCGTTGGTCATCGATGTGCCTGTGGGATTCTGCCAACAACAGACAGCGTCGGACACCGACATGGACGGTTTGTCGCTGACCGAGGACACGACGCTTGCGAACGACGACGAAGATGGTGGGGACAAAAGGAGCATAAGCCCGTGCGAGAATAGCCTGGAATATTTCTCGGATCACCTGTCGTCGGGTGGAAACTCGAAACCTGAATTATTCTTCAGCGCGAGCGATACGACGCCCAAGAACGGCTCGTCACCCGATCACGCCTCGTTCCGGACGCCCAAGCTGTTCATGTCGGACTCGGACGACCAGATCCTGACGCAGTTGATGTTGGACGGCGGCAGCGGTGCTTTGGAAAAACGCAGAAGTGAGCACCGAAAACCGATTCACGAGTCGTTCGCGCGGTCCGAAAGCAACAATACGGAGGAAGAAGTGTCCGAGTCGCTGGCCGAGGTGGTGGAGAGCGAGCCACCACCGCCGATCGAGTTGTTCGCGCAGTCCGCGGACGAATGGCCGTACTCGACTGAGGTGATCGGTGGAATACGCGAGGAGGACGACCTGTTACGGATCGCTTCTCAGCGCGACGCGGACGAGTTCTTGCGGTACATGCGGATCATACTAGAGGGCGCGGCGGTCAAGATGCACGCGCACCAGAGTTTCGCCGTCACCGACACGCCGACTGAGTTGGAGCGATCGGTCCAAGCGCTGCACACGCTCGCGTGGCGTTTCGTCGACGAGACCGAGAGACGCGGACCCGGGACAGAACTGGACGGAGATGCGGCCGAAAACGTGTCCAGTCTGATGGCGGCGATTAACGCGGGTCTATTGGCGCTCGAGCAGATCGACGACCCGTTTGGCGTGTCGGACAACGTACTCAATGAGGTACAATCGGCCGTCCGTTTCGACCTGGAGACGCTCAATGACAGGACTCTGTCGGCCACCCAAGTGCTGGACCTAGTCGCCGGTCAAGTGCGCGACTTCACGGCTGCCGTGAACTGGCAGGTCGCCCGAGTCACCGAGCAACGGGTTGCGGCCGTGTTGCGCAACACCATAGGCACCACGCTAGTGTACGTCAAAACGCTGCAGCAAAACTATTCGAAGATCAAGTGCTTGGTCGCGGGCTCATTGGCGCCACTGTTCTCCATGATCCAGCCACTGGAAGCGATTTTGAACGAAGTAGCCGCGGCCGAGGAAGCGGCGTCCACAGACAGTGGATCTGGCCCGCCGTCTAGATTGAAACAAAAGCTGATCCCGCCGATCAGCACCGTGGCCTTCTGTTTAGATGGACTTAACAAGGCTCTGAAGCAAGACGTTGCGGAAGATGACCCGGATCTGCTGGACATCTGCGAGAGGATAAACGACGCAACCATTCAGTTCATGAAGCTAGCCACGCAGGGTACGTCGGAGACCAATAACTTGGCAGAGTGTTTCATTTCGTTTACCAAACCGGTCAACGACTTGTGTTGCCACTTGAGACGGCTCGGCCGGTCGACAGAGAACATAGTTTCGTCCGATTACGGATCGGACGACAAGCTGTTGATGGACTTTGAGACACTATTCGATGAACTAATGATGGACATCGACACGCTCATAAACAACGTAAACGTAGTCCGTGATTCCGAGGACAACATAAATCCGCTGGGCAGCCTTCTCGAACCACTGCAAGACATGAAAATTGGTCTGTTCCAAGTCAACCAAGTGCTTCTGTCTAACCAAACAACCGGTTCGAACATGAGCTATGAGGTTATGAGCTGTTTCGAACACTTGTCTCATCAACTCGTACAATTGAACAGTTGCATTGTTAATCAGTCGATTGTCGAAGAAACAGACAAGGAGTTACCTTTCGAAACATCGATAAAAATGATGCAAAACATACTGTTCGACGACGCCATCGACGACTTGGGTGTGAACGGCATACTTTTTGGCAGCGTCATGAAACCATTGTTGCAGCTTCAAAATCTGATCGTCTCGAAAATGGCTTCGGTGGAAAGTGATTTGAGTTTTTCCGAACATACCGATGCGACCGGTGGTGCTGCTGAGTCGTTGAGTTTATCCTTGTCAAATAATGCTCAAACTGTCTTCGATAAAGCAGGAAATGTTTCAAAGCGTGAAGTCACCGAATTGTCTGCCGTGGATGCCGTGGCAAAGGACGATGAAAAAAGAGACGAGGTACCACATATGGTAAAGAACACAAACAACGAACGTGTCATACCAAGGGGTACCGAACGAAACATTGAAGAGACGTTTAAATACGACGAACCGAACATCGTGACTTCTGAAGATGACCGGGACAATTCTGGTTTTGATGCTTTGTTCGAAGAGATCGATTTAGATACAGACAACGAGTTCATTGAATACGAAAGTTTGGAAAATAACAAAACACCGTCTCCAGTAATCACCATTGACTCCATGGACAAGAAAAATGATGAAGTAATACCGACACATATAATGGACTTGCTTGATAAGAATGTTCAGGAAGACACAAAGTCGGATTCGACGGCTGATCTCTTTGATGAACTCCAAGAAACTTTGAAAAAAATAACTGAAGCGACATGTGACGAGCAAGAAAATGGTACAAAAGGAACCGAGGAATTAAGTAGTAACACGGCAAATGCACTAAAATCAGAGCAAACTGATAGAGCTTTGGATACGATGTGGGATGTTGATACAACTGAAAATATTGAATGTATGGATTCGGATAAATCGATATCTAAAGATACGATTGTTCCAAAGAACGACATTTCTGATCCAACTGAAATCAAAACCGGAGAAATCGACGATTCATCTAATTCCGAGGGTACCGATAATAAACATACGCAAGAAATTGTTTGTGAAGAAAGTACTGTTTCCCAAAAAGACGATAATAAAAACAAAACCACAATTCACACGTCTATGGAAAATGAGATTTCATCACTGGACGATAATAAATTAGAAATTATGGATGATGTAAATAAAATCATCTCTATGGTATCACCATCAATCGGTCAAGCCGACACTTTGGAAACTGCATTGATTACAAGTTTAAGTGAATCAGAAATAGTTGAAAATACAAATGATTCTACGAATGTCGACCGCTTAGAAAATGATAAGTCGATAAATATTGAAGAAATTGATGTTCCCGACAACAATGATGGTATTGCACACGAAATAGTTTATCCCAGTGATATATCTGAGTTCCTTGAAACTAAGAGTGCTCATAGTTTGAGCGCTGAAAACTTGGATATATCGACCTCAACTCTTAATGATGACCATGGACTAGTTATTTTAAAAGATGATCAACAAGAATCGTGTCCATCAAGACGAATCGAGAATATCGAAACTGAACAGAAAACAGAAACTGTAGTGATTGAAAAACTATCAATATTGGATGGTCAACACCAAATTGAAACCGAGCACAAAAAGACACAAAAAGACAACGAAGTAGTAATCGACGAAGTTAGTTCTCCGATAGCCGAAGATATTTCAAATAAAAATACACAGATGACACTGAAATCAGAAAATGTGCAAGACGAACGTCTCGACGTCGTAGATGAAATTATTGAACATATTGAAGAACTGAGTGGCGTAGATGATTCAGTAAATAAAATTAATATAGTAGACGCTATTGAAAAACCAAAAGATGATATTGCTCTGGTAGAAAATGAAACCAGTGAATCCAATGAAATTGAAACAAAGGAAATACTTAAGTCAGATGCAGATTCAAATGACAATTTATTTAATAATTCACAAAAGAAACACGATGAAACAGTTAACATAACAACTGATGTAAACTCTTCCAAATCTGAGCATGACCACGTTCAACAAATTTCAGACCAATCTGGTGATAACAAATTTGTTGATAAAGAACCGGTATTTGTAAATACACAACGAAATCAGATTACAAAACTTTTAGACGATACAAGTTTTGCTAATAATGATGAGGAAACTGTTCATGACCATCAATGTGAAAACGTGCCAAACAAGGAAATTGATAATATCAGTGCAAAAGAAAACGTTTCAGCACAAATAATGGACGAAAAACCATCGTACAGTTCTAGCACCACAGAAGAATGCATTTTAGAAAACTTGAAGAATAAGGAAAATATCATTGATAATATTGACGATTCTGTAACATCTATTGGAAAGACAGAAATTAAATTGGAACTAGCAGAGGCTGGAAATACCGTTGATAATATAGATATGTTAAAGCCAAGCGTTGATGAAGACATTTCTAGTAAACCTGAGCACAATACTTCAAGAAAATCGTCCATTTCAATCCCCAATCATACAGAAACCGATTTAACTGAGAAGACGATGTCAGAAAATAAACTCCCAACAGAAATACATGATGAAGCGGAAAGTACTAGGGAAATGGAAAAATTAAATGGAGATTTAAAACAAGCTTCTGTATTGGAAAATAATGTCATAACCGAAGACAACGTCAGTGAAACTTCGTTTATTGTCCAAGGTGAAAAGGTAGAAAATGCTATGGTGTCAGTATCTTCGACTGAACCGAAAAACGCATTGATAACTAACGAGACAGTTACTTCGGAGAGTACGAAACTCTTAGATCCGTGTGAAACTGATGAAAAACGAGGGGAAATGAAATATGAAGAGAACAGAGAAAATGCGGTGTACGAAGAGAAAACGGTTTTAGTCGACAATGAAAAAACTACTAGTGACAATTTAGAATGTTCGAAAGACGAAAAGGGACTTAAATACTCAAATATAGAAGTAATTAGTAAAGACGAAGCTCAAATGGCAACTGAAATCGATGAGACAAACAATGATGCCGAATTTATTGACGAATCATCAAAAGTTCTGACTGAACTAAATGTTGCTTTAATATGTTCTGTAGATGTACCAGTGAGCGATGTTAAACCGTTGGTTGAAAATATCGCAGATCTTGAAAAGTCCGAAGAAAAACACGAGAAAGAATTAGAAAAAGTGATTGAATCTAAAAAAATAACAGTGATTGAAAATACAATAGTAAATGAAAAAATCAGTAATGGACAGAAAGTTAATGATGAGAATAATACCCCTAAAGATGTACCTACAACGAAAATATCGGTTGTAAATGACTTAACTCTAGACGAATGTAAACAAAAAGAATCGAGTAATGAAGCAACTCAACAAATTGAAATTTCAGATGAACAATCTATCGCTGAAGAGTCTAATTCGATCGCTTCTGAAGGTACAAAACCAGTAGATAATATAAATTCAGAAAAAACAGACGAACAAATTACGCCTAAATTGGAGAAATTAATTGAGACCGGAAATAAAATTATTGAAGAAAATTCCAATAAAAATGTAACTGATTTAGAAATCACAAAAACTGACATAGAAGAACCAAAGTCTATTGGCCAAGTGCATTCGCCTGAAGAGATTTGTTCAACAAATGAAATCGAAAATGTTCAACATTTCGATAGCGCAGAGAGTAATTTGTCCGACCATAAATACTCGATTATAGTTGAAGAAAACACAGCGTTAAAATGTACTGAAGTAGTTGCAGCCGACACTACTCAGGCCATTGATAGCGCAAAAGAAAACTTTGAAATTGCCGAAGAAAATTACGAGAACCGTGAAGAGGAAAGTACAAAATGCCAAACTGTGGATGTCTTAGAGAACATAAATAACGTTTCAGAAATAATTCTTGTGGAGAAAAGCATTAAGAGTTCAGAGCTCGAAGAAAAAGAATCAAATGTTAACGAAGAAAACGTCGAATACGAGGAAACAAGAGAATTAAAGAATGGTGAAAATGAAACAATTAAAAGGCAAAGTCATGTGATAATAGAAGAATGTAAGGCTATTGACAATGAACAAGTCGTAGTACTAGATAATACTCAGTCGTTAAAACTAAGTGATGTGAAAATTGAGAATGCGAGCGAAGAACTTACAGATAATCTATCGGAGAGACCAAAAGTCGAACAACCTGATGTTATTGAACCAACTGTGGTTGTAAATGAAGATAAAGAAGTATTAGCGTGTGGTGGCGAAATAAACGTCGAAGAATTCACAAATGCCACTAATGATCCTGAAAAAAGAGATACCAACTTAGAAGTGACCGGTAACCTGACAACTACAGTTGATGCTGAAAAAACAACAAAAGAACAAGAAAACACCAATGTCATTGAATCGACGAATGGAGAAAATCTTTCGTCGGAAAGTATAAAAAGTTTAGCAACTGTGGAGGATGGCGTGAACGAGATACCAGAAAATAAAATTGGTCTTGATCTATCAGTGAAAGAAGTCTCCGACAGTCATGAAAAACAAAATACATCAGAAAAAGTTACCGAAACCGGAAGTGAAATTTCGAAAATAGAACAAAAGCTTGAAAACATTCCGGTAAACGTTGGAGAAACAGGAGAACTAACCACTGATGATGATGTAGTAAAGAAACTCGTAAAAACGGAAGAACCGAAGGAAACGAAAATCGACAGCCATGAATTAAAAACGGTGGACCAAAACAACGCGATTGCACGTATATCTGTTCTCGAGAAAAAGGCGAACATTCTGGACGATAACGTGGTCGAAGATGAAATTAACGATTTATCCGTCAGAGAAACGCTGAGTTCTATAGCCGTGCAGCCCAAGTTGCACCGCGTTGAACAAATGGCAATAGATCAAACCGAATGCGTCCTGTTGGAAAACGCGAACGTATTGAAACCAGAATCGCTCAACAACGAGGTCAAACGAGCGCAAATTGAGCATGAGCTGAACATCGCTGCCGTCGGAAGTATAGTCACGGATTATGATAGCGTGGACGAAAATGTTGAAAAATCGAATGAACAAGATCAACATATGGAAAATGCTACTTTGGCTATGGTTGACAAACATTTGAGTGGAATCGTTTCAACAAATGTTGATATAATGAGTGCGCCTGTTTTGGAACTAACAATGAAAACTGATGACATCATAACTAAGGATGTTATGTCTGACAAAATTCAAGTCGATAAAAAAGAATCTTCGAACGCAGAAAACGAAATTACTGACCAATCAGTGATACCGAAAGTCCATGAAGATTCGTCGAAAGTAACTGATCAAATTGGGAGTAAAAATGACGTTTTGCATGAACAAAATAAAGAAAAGAAAGATGAAAAAGTCAATAATGAGAACGAAAAAGTTGAAATAAAAGAGAAATCTAGCCCCAAAATTAAAAAATTATCTTCACCAAATGTTTTGAAAAACGAAAACGATGACGAAAACACAAAAGATATAACAGCTGCTCAGAATAATGAAAATACGTCGGATGACAATGAAAATGCTACGAAACTTGAGTTTAAAGTAGAACAGAAAATTTTGACTGGTGAAAGTGTTTCAAGTGTTGGAAAAACTGAAGGTGAGAAAAATGTTGAAATCAATGTCGATAAAACCAAAACGACAACCGATGAAATAGACGACGATAAGAAAAAGAGAGCCAGCCTACAGCCACAAGATAAAAAATCACCTTCACCGGCTAAGTTAGAAGAGTTGAAAGAGAATGAACATAAAATTGAAGAGATAGTGAAAACTGAGCCTGTCGTGGAAGAAGTTGAAATAATTTCCGATAGTAAATTATCAAAAAAGAGTCTTGAAGATGAAAACAAAACGAAAGAGAGCGTAGTTGTGAAAATTGATGAAAACACCAATGATATCGACGAAAAAATCAAAGAACCATTGAATAACAAAGAAAATGTTGAACAACCTGAAACTAATGTTGATCAAGAAATTTTAGCAGAGGACAAATTAGTCGATGGTATCAAAAAAAGTGAATGTCCAAACATCGATAGAACAAGTGATACTAAATCGAAGACCATGAATGAGGAAACAGATAAAGAAGGGACAAAACGAGATAGTAAGAAAAAGAAGTCAAGTTCACAATCACAAATCAAAAAATCGCCATCACCAGAAAAACCAATAGATACGAATAAGGATAAACGAAAAATCGAAAAGAAAGCTGAAACCACGGGTGACATTACAAAAGATGATGGAATTTCCAATACCAAACTATCAGAAAAAGAATCACGAGAAGAAAATAAGAAACCATCAGATGACAAAAAAAATACTGAAAAACCTGAAACTGAAAGGAAACATGAAACTTCCATAATTAAAGAAAACCCGGTTGAAAATATTGAAAAAAGTGTTTCAAATGATAAAGAAAGTCAGAATAATGACAAAACTGAAGCCAATATAAACAAAATGACAAACGATGAAACTGACAAAGACGAGAAAAAACGAAATAGCAAAAAACGGAAGTCGATCCCAAAACTACAAGACAAAAAATCACCATCGCCAGAAAAATCAAAATCGATAGAAACTAAAAAGGATGACCAAGGAATCGAAGAAACAGTGAAGACCAAGCCAGACGTTGAAAATGATGAAACAATTGCTGATACCAAACGCTCAGTAAAGGAATCACAAGAAGAAAACAAATTGAAAGACAACGAATTAGTGGAAGAAACGAGAAGTGATGATAAACGATCCGAAAATATTAAAAAAAGTGGTTCGAATGATGATGAAAATCAGAAAAAAGATAAAATCGATACCGATAAAACTAAATCTAAAACCGATGAAATAGACAAAGACAAGAAAAAAAGAGATAGCAAAAAAAGGAAGTCAATCCCACAGCCAGAAGATAAAAAATCGTCCATTCCAGAGAAATCGATAGAAAATAAAAAGGACGTCCAAGAAGTCGAAGAGAAAGTTAAAATCCAACCAGATATTGGAAAAGATGAAACGATTTCACCAAATAAATTGTTAGACAATGAATCGCGAGAAGAAAACAAAATGAAAGAAAACAAAGTAAATGAAGAAGCGAGAAAGGGAGATGAGACTGAAAATAAACCCGTAGAAAACGCGAATGTAACCAAAGAAAAAAGTAAAGAACCATTGGAGGACAAAAATAAGGCCATGGAACTTGAAACAAAAGTGGAACAGGAAATTTCCATTAGTAATGAAAAACCGGTAGAAAACTCTGAAAAAAGTGTTTCGAATAGTGATGAAAGTCAGAAAATTGACAAAACCGATACCAATAAAACCAAATCGAAAACTGATGAAAAAGACAAAGACGCGAAAAAACGAGATAGCAAAAAAAGAAAGTCAATCCAAAATCTTGAAGATAAAAAATCACCATCGCCAGAACGCCAAACCGTTGAAACACCGAAAAATAACGACGAAATAAATAAAACGCCAACGGATGATAAAGGAAAGGACATAGATCTGGAAACAAAAGCAGAAATCAAAACGATGAATGATGAATCGGAAAAAGAAAAGAAAAAACGAGTTAGCAAGAAAAAGAAGTCGATCTCAACAGTAGAAGTAAAAAAATCGCCATCGCCAGATAAATCAATAGTAGTGAAAAAGGACGATCAGGAGAATAAAGCGAAAATCGAGGTTGATAATACGGAAAAAGAAATAATCTCCGAGGGTAAAATACCGTCTGAAAAGGAACCGCGAGGAGAAAACAAAAGCAAAGAGAAAGTAGTCATCGAAGATACGAGAAATGAAAAACCGAAGTCACGCGAAAATGATTCGAAAGTACAGGATGTGGGTAAACACGTTGAAGAAGTGACGCAGAAACCGAGGTGCTCCAGACATAAGAAATCGCCGTCTCCGGAAAAAGCGGAATTAAAATCAGATGAAAATTCGAAAACCAAGGTTACAAAGGAGCTGGACTTTACACGAGTGAACGCTGATAAGGAAATTGACAAAGAAGTCTATAGATCTGCTGTGGATCGTTCAAAGGACAAGGACGTTTCGACTTCCACCAGGCATCGAAGATTTGCAGAAGTCGATTCACCGGTTAAGGTTGTAGTTAGAGATGCGGAAACGAGAAACTTTAAGGACGTAGGACGCGAGAAACGTGACCGTACGAGACGGGAAGCGATTTTGAATGTGAATTCTGTGAGTCCGGCTTTCGACACGTACCGGTCACCGGATCGGCGAGTCGCACACGATGATAACAACTTCGACGGAGATTCGTCGAGATTCGACCGGGCGGTACCGTTGTCTCGACGATTCCAGTCCAGTCCCGCCATCGTTGTGGACGGCTGCGCGTCGGACCGCGACCGCGATCTCGGCCGGATGCTGTCGAAACGTTACCTGAACGTGGCGGACGCTTATGCTTCTTCGAGGGTCTCGAGCAGATCTTTGACCCCGGAACCCGTGGCCAGGTACACTCGAAGTATGTTCTCGAGTGATAGGGAAATCGGTGGCCGCAACTATTTCGGCGGCAGCTGCAGGTCTCTAAGTCCTTATTGTGGGCCCGAATCGGTCTCGTACCGCCGGTGTCCTTCGGAAACGTCGGTGCGACGATATCGGCCAGAAGATGAGAGCTCGTCGTCGTACTGGAACCGATACGGCACAAGGAGGCGTCGGGGTTCTGACAGTTTCCTTCACGATCCGAGCGCTCGAGACTACTACTATTCCGGCTGGAGAACGTCGGACTACAGGTCGACTACGATTCCGTCTTACGCTGACGAAGACTTGAACCGCACAAAGGTAACGTCAATCGAAAGACCCGATTTCGTCTAAGTTATCTGGTATATAGTCAATTGATAGCACGAATATATTATATAGTATTATTATTACATGAGGTTATATTTATAAATTTTCGAAATTTATTGAAACTTTTAAATACTAAATTATAAATTATTATCTATTACATAAGAGCATATTTATCAATTATAATAGCAATATTGCACCAGTTTGTTATCGAAGCTTATCTATAATGTAACTTGTATTGCTCCAAAATTGTTATTTAATATTTTTTCTAACACAAAATCGTACAATTTCCAACACCTTTTCTCATAACTGGGCTATACCTATTAAATACGTTATCTTGATTTCAATCTTCCAATATTAACCACAGTTAAAAAAAAAAAAATAGTAATAAATAAATAAAATGTGAATACCTTTTTAAAAATCAAATATTGTTATGAATGGTATAAACTATCGTTATATTATTTTCAAACAACAAATTGTCTCACAATCAAAAAAATTCGCATTCCTTACGCAACACCCCTGTAATACAATATTAAAAAATGTTATCTTACATCGAAATTATTTGAAAACAGGCAAATCAAATCGTTTTTATCTAGATTATTCTATTTTTAAATTTAGCTTGAGGTGATACTAAATAAAAATTATGATAGGTACTTTTAATTTTATAATTTATTATTTTTTATGATCTGCTTTACAAAGTATGGCGGTATTATAATCCTTTTTAAGATATGTTAAATTAATAATATTTTTTGATAAAATGGTGTAAGGAACTCTAAATATTATATTACAATATTTTCAATACGCTTCTATGGTTGTACAATGTACATATTAAATAAAACATAAGAAATAGTAATTCTAAAATCTAAATACTTGAAAGAATATATATAAAATCTTTAATTTTAAAAGAAGTTCGAAGGATAAGAAGCGTAGATTAAAGTTTTTACTTAAATACTGAGAATTGTTTATTTTTACAAATATTACAGGTATTATAGAACAAAATTTTGATAGTAAAATCAAGGAACTTTTTAAGACAATAATAAATTATAATAATAAAATTAAATGCCAAATTTTATAATGCAATCTATTCACAATTTTTAATTTTGAACTTTACACTCAATACTTCATAGTGCACACAATTTTAGCCTCTGCAGGGATATGCTGTTGGATCATTGTATCACATAATGTAATTTATAACAATTATATAATATTAATTATTCCACGCAACTACCATATTATTATTATCGTAACCGATAATACAATGTTCTAGAAAAAAAAATTTAAGTATAAATAAACAGTTAAAATTTTAATTGATTAAGCACAGACGTGTAAGGTTCACATGTAGGTATATTAGCCGATTCGTGTGATCCTCTCCGTGCGTATACGGCACATTAAGTGTATTGATATTGGCTACTATACTAGGAGACCAAATGGACTATACGTTACAATACTTCTGTTACTTCTCTTTTCAATTTTTCCCATGATTTTACAGGAGACATTCAGACGTTTGTACTTCTGCGTGCAGTTGATCGATCAGACCGTGTGTTCCGGTGCCACGGTCAAGTTTTGGTGCAGCGTAATCGGCTATCCCGAACCACACGTTCAGTGGTATCGAGATGGTCAGAAACTTAACAGTTACACGTACAATGCTTCCACTAGGTGAGTCGTCTCGTTCGTCACATTCATGTAATATTGCATAACATACCAAAATGTAATGAAAACAGATTATTTGGAATATTGTTTTACACGGGTGCACATAGGGAGTTCGTCAGAGTAGTTTAATTAGAGTGTTAAATTATATCTTTCTAGAATAACAGGGGCAAAACAAAATATTTCAAATATATATCAATAATTTGTCAATTTTGTTGACATCAAGAACTGTATAATATGTTTGGAATATAATTAAAATATTTTTGAAAATATAATCTCAATTAATAATACAATACAATAATACAATAATACATAATACAATTAACCGGTATCAATATTTTAAATCGTATGTTTTTGAATGGAATTGAAGGTTTGGATAGGATTAAAATCTATGGTTAAGATTATAATTACCCAAAGCCAAAAAAAAATACCTTTATTACTTTCCATAAGGATAAAAATGCTAATCAATGATATTATAGCACCCGCATCATTTTTGAATAATAATTAAGATTAACTGATTGATTTAGATGACTCGAAAATTTGAACATTGTTGTACTTAAATTGTTTTATTATCGGTCAATACGTAGACCAACAAGTGTTTATAAACGAATGATACTTTAAATAATAGAACAATAAAATTATATAAACTATACATTTGTAGTTTATAATACACAAATCTTTATAAAAATATATTACATGTAGGTAATTTTATACTCATTGATATTAAATTTTGGCATTGAAAGCTATGATCTTTTAAATATCATAATATAAATAATAATAATAAGAAAAAAAAATTAACAATCCAATACATACTACCCTAGTTCTAATAATATTTGTTCATCAGTTGGAATATATTTTAATATACGTATATTTAGAGCGTTTATTATGATAGGTCTTATAATACTTGAAAACAGCTGTTCTGGGATTTTGTCCTTCGTTCGAGATCCATTTTAATTTCACGTTTCATCACAGGTACCAGACAAAATATACCGGCGGCCTGGCTCAGCTGATCATCGACGACGCGCAGTGCTGCGACTCGGGCGAGTACACTTGCGTGGCCGTTAACAGCCGCGATCGCGTGACCACCACAGGCTTCCTGACGGTGTACATGTCCCCGTCCACGTTTGGAGCGCCTAGGAAATCACCGATGAAATCAGTGACGTGCCCCGAAGTCTTCCGACCTCAAGACCGGCTGTACTCATGGACAGGTTCCGAGTACGGAGACTGGTCTAACGATTTCACGAGCAGACACCCCAAGTATCCCAAATTCTTGACCGGAATCATAGCGGACGACGTGGTCACGTCCGGCGGAACGATCGCGCTCCAGGTCCGAGTACGAGGTAAGGCTCGCTTTGTTTATTTATTTTGAAAACCAACTGTTTTCACTGTATTCTAACACAAACGGATATCGGAAGAAGGGGAGAAGGGGCTAAGATATAAACTAAAACTGAAATCGATTTAAAATCTAGTTAAGAGCACTTACATGTTAATGGTTTTACTCAAAATTTCGTTAATATTTCTAGAACTTTGAAATTTTTTTTGAGGATTTCGGAAAATAACTTTTTTAAAAGACTGAGTAGACATTATGATGTACAGTTTATGACTTTTTAAACCTTTGGACGTGTTTTACAACTCTAAAAAAAAAACATCATCATAAAAGCAATACATTCTTCGTTGCATTTAGAAGTTTGTCAACCTAGATCTATTGTCGTATCATCTCAAAGATATATGACCTTTGTGTAAACAATATACGAATGTTATATTTTAGCATATAATTGTGATATAAAGTCACGTGAATTCTGTTCAGTGTTTGTTAAATCCAAAGACTGGACTGGAGGGAGGGTTAATTCAAATTCACATGTTGGTGGTGGGGTCGTGAAGTTCAGTACCAACCAAATGTTTTTTATTAAAATGAACAATATACAGATTTCAGTGATTTTAATTGAAAAAAATTGTCCTTAATCCCTCCCATTGAAAATAACAGGTGTCATCCGTATTTTAACAATTTATTAATACGCAAGTAAATACAGTAAATATATTTATATATATATCATAAATAAGCGTTTCTGCACAATATGCATTTCCATAATTTTGTAAGTTTTTAGTACAACAATATAAAATCCCGAAACATCTGAGAGAATGATCCCTTTCCTCTAAATATTCGCCACTGCTCGCTTACTAGCACGATTTTCACACGTTTTCATCTATGTTCCCATGTCTCAGGTTCCCCGGCGCCAAACGTGACGTGGATGCGAGAATCGAGACCGTTGCCCAGATCATCGAGCAAGTACGTGTACATAGACGAGGGTGGACTATACACGTTGCTGGTGCGGGACATCACTGTTAGGGACGGCGGCGCGTACGTGTGCCGCGCTTGCAACCTTTACGGGTCGGCCGACGCGGAGAAGACTGTCCGCGTGGCGCAACCGTCCGACAACTGGTCATCGTCCCCGGAGCACGGCCTCAGGGGTGCGAAACCGGCCGAGATCGTGTCCCGTCCCAGTGACCGGCTGAACGTGGCCGTCGGCGAAGACATCACCGTCACGCTTAGGGTGGCGGGCGAGCCGAAACCCAAAGGTACGTTGCCAGTTACCGAAAATTAATTTAAAACGCAAGTTTCTGAGACCGAGTACTGAAAAATCGTTTTCTTTGACAAAACATCAATATTGCTGTGATAAACCGAACCGAGTAAAATAGTGCGAAAATCATAATTATATTTTAATTCGTAAACTGCTTTTTTTTTTAAAAAAAGTAACCAAGAAATTTTTTAATTGAATGATAATAATAATGAATTGAACGCTAATTGAACAACAGAAAACAGTTAAATTTGAATTTGGTTAAAATAAATACATCATTATCATAGAAAACGATTTTATAGAATTCGGGACATCACCGATTTTGATATTACATGTTTTATTTAAAACACTGTCTATACCATAATATATAATTTCCAGGGTTTGAAATGAATGCATTCAATACACGCGAGTACATTCAATTTTTACATTATGAATTATGAATGTGAATGCATTTATTTCACAAACAAATATGAATTGAAATTGAATTGAATTATGCATTCTTTTTCTAAACACATGGAAAATATATAATATTTTAAATACCAAAAAAAGTTTTTATTTTTTATTGTAAAGCTCTTGTAATAATATGGAGTCCTTGATTAATCAGTTGGTCACTCTTCACTATCACTCGTCAACCATAGAGTATTACACTATCTACATAATCTGCGGCAAAGTCATAGAATATTATCGGCTCATTTTCAACCACAATAACAAATAACGGTAACCCGCGCGTTTTGGTCCCCTTATCTTTAGTCTCCGTGTTTTTCCTTATCACGCACCACCAAATAAATGATGAGAAAATGT
>JAIPRM010000539.1:24627-53455 GCA_025469315.1 Stegophylla sp. TES_Ste_2020
CTTTTCTTAAAAGAATGCAAATATGAATGCATTCCTTTTTGAAAAATTGAATGTTGAATGCAAATACATTCAATTTTAAGCTCTATGAATGTGAATGTGAATGCATTTATTTTTTGAATGAATGTTCTGAACCCTGATAATTTCAATTATTATATTTTCATTAGAAGCTTTTCTAGTAATTGAAAGGAAATGTCTTAGTGTCTATATCTTATAATGTTATACCGTAAAATGAAACATTTTTTTCAATACCTGACTATTATCAACCCATACAGTACAAAAATTATTATTAATGTTAATATTGCAATATGAATTATATACACTGCAGTAATCCAAAGAATATCTAAGTAATAAAATCCAAAAAAAAAATGTACAAGGAAAAAAATCGAAAGTATTATGTATATGTATTTTTAAAAATAAATTTATTTTAATTATATGTTACAAACTTGTTGAATATAGTTAATACTATAACTATGACTATAGAAGATCAACAATATATAAACAGCCAATGTGGAAGATGAAAATCCGTTTTTAAAAACTTGATGATAAAAATCACTCAACAGTATTATTGGTAACTGAAAAAATGAGGGTTGAACCATAAGCAGACGAAGTGAAAAAGGTTCAACATGAAACTGGAAATTCGGCTAAGCAAATTACCAATAATTAGTTGCGTTCTCAGAATATTTCAATGGAGGGGGATGAAAAATTTTTTAGAAAATAAGCAACAGTGGTTACACCTCACAACTTTAATATTATAATATTGAATATTAATATAATAATTATAATATATCATCAAGTCATGTTTATTGTAATTTTTATTAAAATTGTAAACATTTTATAATGATAATGACGTTAATGACAAATCCAAATTAAACTATCGATTTTACTGAATTCTAATCAGTTGAATCAAGTACATCATCAAGGTCAATAGACACGATAAATTTCCAAAATTTTCAAATGCTATACTTAACTAAAAATTGATTTTTGAAATTTTGAAGGAACATTTTTGTTACCGTTTTTATGGTTTTAAGGTTTTAAATTTCTTGCTGCATTATTTTTGAAGTTATGTTAAAAAGCAATTTTCAATTTTACAAAAATTTCGGTAATTGCATATTTTGCCGTTTTTTTCGACAGATTTTCCGCGATTTTGGAAAAAGTATTGAGAAATTTTAAAAATCACCTCTACAAAGTACCATTTGAGTATGATTTCAGATCTATTTACTGACCGAAATTTTTGGACAAGTATTTCTATATGAAGAAGTGTTTATAGAGAGAGAAAAATTAAATTAAAAAATAAACATCATAGTAAAATTATAAGCTTTTTCGCTTTACTCAGAATCTAAAAATTCATGTTGGGTGGGGATCTATCCCCCATATCCCCCTCCGTGAGAACGCCCATGCCAATAAGGTCCAACAAGTATAATATGACATCCAACAAAATGTATAATATACGTATATTACAATATATTAAATTATGGAATGGTCAAAGAGCGGTGTTCAATGTTTTTTTTTAACTGCTATAATATTTAATTTAATACCATAAAATTTGAATTCGAATCGCATTTTTTTTATTATCATTTAAATTTTAATTAGGTATATAGAATAATGCTGAAATTTAATTTTTAATGCTATGGATTTTTTTACCTTGAATATTTTTCCTGGATGTACACACGTCGTTATTTGATCGGTGGAATTAAAATCGAAAATTTTCATTTTAGTGATATGGATGAGGGGTTCGAAGGACGTGACGTTCTTGGACAGGTCACTGAAGGAAACAGTCAACGATTACGTGAAACTGTCAATCAAACGGGCACAGCTGTCGGATGCCGGAACGTATTTTATTGTAGCTAAAAACGTGTACGGGTCGGATAGGGCATTTGTCACTGTCGGGGTAAGTGATCGCATTAGGATTTCGCCGGTGCCGCTGCAATATAATAGTGGAACGTAAATAGAAATAACAAAAACGTAATAATATTGTTTTTATTATTATTCTGTTTTTTTTTTTTTTTTTCATTCTCTCGACGCGTTATTATAATTATTATTATTATTATTATAATAATATACTGCTGTAGCCCGTTCATTATATTAATGTAAAATGTACAATCAGTTGTAATATAGCCAACCAAAAGTGGAGTTTTTTTATTTATTTCTTTTATTTCTTTTTTTTTTTTTTTTTTTTACTAATAAAAATTAACTAAATATAAAATAACTATTGTATTCTATTCGATTGTAATTCGATTTGCTTTTCAATCTATGTATATATCTATACTATAATATTTGCATTTATACATCTCGTCTATGTACGCCGTGAAGTTGTCGATCGTCGTTGCATTGATCGCGGTGATGATCGACTGCTCCGGCTCCTCAAACGACAACAACATCCTCGATCCTTCCGACGACTGTTGGCCTCGTCTCCAAAGCTCGGCCAAATTTGTCCGAATAACAGGTTCTGTTTTTGTGTCGAGTTTTCACTTCCCTCACCGTCGTCATCTGCACGAACTACTCTCTGAAAACCTAATAGTTAATCACACCAATCGAGAACACTGCGCCGAAAGCTTACTTTAAACCAAAGACTCTCAACCTGGGAGTGGGGGTGACCCCCAAAGAAGGCGCAAAAATATTTGAAAGTCACGAAAAACATGAAAATTTTGTTTCTGATTGTAGTTATATTATTTTTATTTGTAGGTATGTATCGATAATTATTGTGTAACAAAGCTATTTTCAATAGTCTGGAGAATATTATTAGATTATATTATTCTAATTAATACCCAATATTAATAATAAACGACATGTATTATTCATATAGTCCAATATATTCTACATACATTGTATAATAAATATTAGAGGGGAGAAGGAGGCGTAACCTTAAACAATAGTAAAAAAGGGGTCGTGGACCTCAATAGATTGAGAACCCCTGTTTTAAAAGGTCAAAATATACATTTAAAATTATTATTTATTATACATAACGACTGTTTTATAAATCGCAGTAATCATTGACACAGCTGAAGAACTTAAACGTTTTTCTCAATCAATTTTATGCACGTGGCCTGTGAGATATAACGTCAACGTTGAAATTACCAAAAAAAAAAAATAATAATACTGTGCGTTCACATGGACAAATTAGTTTACTATAGGCACCAATGTCACGTAAACGAGTACGTATAATCCTAAAATATTTTGATTTTCATTTATTTTGTTTTCAATCTGAAGGTACTAACGAGCACTTAAAAATAAGAACTCCTTTGATTATGTACTGACCATGTATTTATAAGAATGATTACAAGAACTAAAACGTTTTACTTAAGTTTTCAGTGTTGGAAAATGAAGAAATAAATTTTCAATCGGTTTTCTAAAAACCGATTCCAAACACAAATCGCCTTAATACATTTCAGTATTAATTTGAATGAAATAGCCAGAATGTATAAATTAATAATATATATAATAATAGTAATAATAATATTTTACATTCTCAGTGGAACAAAGAAATTACCTAGTGGTTTTACTATCATTTTTATTTTCATATAAACATTTATTCTACCCGAATAAGTGCTCAAATCAGTACATGTGGCAAAGGTTTCATGTATATCTTATTATTCGCGAAGTAATTTAAGAATTAATTTACATACATTCCTCAACAATTTTGTTAAACTTAAAAGAAGCTTCAGAACAATTAAGTAAAAATGACAAAATATGCCATTAACTGAATTTTCGTGAAATTTATCTGTATTAAATTATTTGTATCTCTAAAACTAATAGTACCTACTTCAAATTTCAAATTTTCGATCACTTTTGTTAATGGTGTAGTACAGAACGAGAAATTTTCAGGATAGGGTTCAAATGTATCTATTATTTGAAAAATTATATAAATTTAGAAATGTTTTTATTTTTATTTTGAAGTTTATTTCTAATAAAAGTCGGGTATATTTCACACCATGGGTATTATTTGTTATTTGGATGGGATTTAGAAGGTGCGTTATATTTTAAAGAAACAATAAATCAACAATAAAACAATTCTGAGTGGAGCTTCATCAAATAAGATAAATTTAATTAACAATATCATAAAATTTATTATTATTACAAAAAAATTTAAATATAAAAATACATTATTTCCTTAGACATTTTTATATTCACGATTAACTGCGAGATAAAAAATAAAATTCTGATCAGAAAAAAAATAAAATATTTATTTATATTATAGTCTTTTTCATAGAGTTTGAATTCTAAAATTAAAATAAAAAGTTTTAAAGGCTTCTTTATTTAATTTTGGATAATTTTTTCAATTTTTGTAGAAAACAATGAGCTTCTTCGAAAAATGGAATAATGTGCCATACAAGCAAATTTTGATTAAAAAAGTTGCTGATTAAAACTTTTGGACAAGTATTTACATAGCAAAACGTATATATATATAATAAATATTATTGTAAAAGCACTAGCTTCTTCACTCTATTTAAAATCAAAAATTTTTAATACCTCTTAGTTTAAACTGTCAATATAATACAATCTTATTCATGTGTATGTCTAATGGCCCTAAAATAATCTCGAAACCCGTTGGTACTTTTTTTTATAATCGTTGAAATTAAAATTTTGTAAGGACTACTCATTTTTCAATTAAGTTCTATTACATTAACTTCCAATGGGAGATGACCGTAGATCCACATATGATACAAGTTCGGGAAGCGAAAGAGAGGACCACCTGGAGTAGTCTTATCCGATTTTAAAAGTGTTATCATTTTTTTGATTGAAGTTACGACGTCCACAAATACCCACGTTAGGGTGATACAAATGAAAACACTGAAATCATCTGACTAAAACCAAAATGAGTCCAAAATAATATGTCCTTCAATAATAACAATTTTTGGGGAGATTACACGTAATACCCGTGTGAATTGTAGTTATTTGTATTGTACTACAAATACGAACAAGTTCGTTTGTGCGTTATGAAAATACGTTATTATTTTGACAAATCGGCAGTTTAAAAAAAGAACATTGTGATTATTTTTTGTAGCCACGCACGTTCCTTTTACAGACCTGTTATTTGAACAAATTGAAAACTAAAGCTCATAATAATATACGAGTACGCAGCGCAATGAGCGTTTAAAATCAACTCTTCGTAATACGTTTTTCGGGAGAAACGAACCATCAGAAAAGTAGTCGGATCGTGATCGATAAGTGTTGTCCATCAATCTCGCCGCTTACATAACATCTACACAATAACATATATTTAAAAACCATAAGTAAACTCCTACACGAATATCCTTTTTACCTGCTCAAAATATTTTGTGTAATTTCCTCACCGACTTGTTTACCCGACATAAAAATTTGGTGTAATCTACTACAATGACCTTTTAATTGACTAAAAAATGATGAATTTACTTCACCAATATTTTTATTGAACTTTATAAATCTAATATATCTTGAAAAGTTCAACATGGTGGAAAACAATTTAATTATTAACATGTCTTCTTGTGAAATTACCTATTTTGAATCGAAGCTTTAAAGATGATCAAAATAATTTTTCTATGATTCTTATATTTAAAATTTAATATAATATGGATTATGTTTAATAATTTTGTTAGCCAATTAAAAATGTATAACGATTACATTTAGGCTAGTATTGTATACCAGCGTTCAAAAATTACATTTATATAGCTCGCGTAGGAAGTTAACACTATGTCTATGTAGGAGATTACCTATTTTTGTTGGAGTTTATCATTCCTATTTTTCAATGAGTCTATGTAGTGAACTATTTGCATGTCGATCGTAATTATACCTAGTGAAACGCGCCACTTTTTTCCTTGCAAAGTGAGTTCACATTTTATTACTAAAAGGCCCCGGACGTTGATGGCATAAAAGTTTTTAAAAAATTCATATTTTATAACCTAAAACAGTGAAATCTCCAAAAAAAAAAAAATAAATATTAATAAATTATTTTCCAACTAAATACATAATAAAATTTTCTTTAAATATTTTCAAATTGCACAAATTATTTATTTTTGAAAAGTCTAGTTTTTTTCTATAGAAAAATTATTGACCTACTCGAATTCGTAATAAGATTTCTGTATTATATACTTATATAGAACTGTTCAAAATCATTTAACTCAAGAAATTTTAAATGGTTCATTGTGTATTTTAAAATTTAGTATACCTACCTCATATATTCAGCATTTTTTTAAAATTATTTATTACAATATTTATTATTTCCCTGAAACCTATTGATTAAATCTCATTATAATTTTAGTGTTTAAGTGGACGCGAATATTTGAAATGAAACAAAAATAACCGTCTTGTTATTTTAGTTCAATCATGATATACGATAAAAAACTACAAAATGAGATGAAAACACATTTAAAATGCCAAAAGGAAATTTTATAATAATTGAAAAATGAGTTTCTTAGATAGATTGTCTAAGATGTTTCAAATAAAAATATAAGTGCCAACTACGTCCGAGTCTTAATTATTATAATCGTTATTGTTTTGGTTGTTGTCGTCGTTTTCGTTGATTTTGACGAATATGTTTTGTTAATCCGTTTGTTTCCAAAATGTTTGACCGGCTTTAAATAACACGGCGTTTGGCTAATCTCATAATACGCAACTAGAACAAAATATTAATATCCATGTTATGAAAAATGTGACCCCCTTTTTCTCCTCTATGCGTGTTGTCCACGTCCATGAAAGCCTACCGACAATAACGGATATGCGTTTTAATGGAATCACCGTTATTGGTGACTAATCAAAAACTAATTATAATAAAATACAATTAGTTTAAAATAAGGTTATACTGTTATGTCAAACCGTTTCGATGACACGTTTGATTATTAGTTGAGCCTGCTGCCAAATATCATTTTGAATACGATTTTTCCCGAGTATACAAAAAATATTGTTAATGATGTTGATGCATCATTTCGTTTCGTTGTGTATGTCTGTAATCGTGACATAACAAACAATACATATATCAAATAGGTAATTTGACTTTAAAATGATAGTATTAATACCCGATTTTTTTTTTCGTTACAAATAACATTAATGAAAAAAATAATATGATTGTACATGTTGTCATTTGTGGACTTTGTACGACTTTTACGTCATCAACTCAAAACTCAAATTTAAAGTATGACTTGTGTTTGAAAAATGAATTTGAAAAAATAATTCATTCGTGTAGTAGTTACTTAATAATTTTAAAAATATTATGTTTTTGAACATGTTCCTCTCTTGATAAATAGAATGAGTTAATTTCTTTGTTCTGCTAATATCTGCATGTCCTTGTTCCAGTAAAGTTATGTTTTTTCTGTTCCTATAAAATTTAGTTTAACTAAGTCGAATTAGTTTACAAGATATTTCAAAACCGAAAGTATCTATGTTAAATAAATATATATGTCGTTATAAAAAAATCACATTTTTTACAGATTATACTCCTAATAATTCATTCAAAATCCCTTAAATAAATTATATAAGGATAAGGATAATATGATTACAAAATTTATCGTATACTGGGAATTTTTTAGTGAACTGTATAAAAGCATCAAAAGAAAATTATTAGAGTTTCTTTTATCCATAATAATAATTATTGATTTTCTACATGACTTATTTGTATTATACGAACAAAATCTAGTCTGAAGTTCATCTATTCTCATGCTCGCTATAACTGACTTTACTCCAATCGCGATTAAATTTATTCAATCGTATCGATGGTGGCATGTATATTAGTATCAAACAGTGTAAACTCTGGTCACAATAACCATTTGCAACGAAAGAATGAAAAAACTAAAAACCATGTATCATTATTATTATTATTATATATTATTATATAAACCTAACAATATTATGAGATAAACAAAAGAAAGGTTTTTTTTACTTCAAAATCAAAAAACTAAATCATTAAAGAATATTATATAATCGATTATATTTTAATTTTTAATTCCTATGCAATAATATGTTCGTTACTTAAAGGAAACGGGACAACACGCAGTAAAAGGATATTGTGGTTTTCAAAAATTATTTTTATCGTGGGAATGAAGAAATACGTTTCCCAACGTTTCCGTTGGAGATGGTTCTTTAAAAGCTAATACTTCCGATTTACGTATTATGTTATACACCTTGGTCAAACATAAATATAAAATAAGGTAGTAGCATGTATTTGTATTAGTAGGGGAGGAATAAGAGAAATAAAATATTTAAAACATATTCTCAATGAACTGGAATAGCATAACACCATAGGTGAATATCGAGAGAGGCTTAGCTTTTGCCAAATTTAGGAAAAATTTTTGTGAATTTTGAAAAGTGACTTATAAAAAGAGTATCTTAAGTAAAATTGTGATTCAAAAAGTTGCCTGTCGAAACTCTTGGTCAAAAATTTCTATACAAAAACTAATACACAGCAAAAAAAAATAATAAATAAATAAATAAATAAACAACACTGTGAAAACACTAGTTTTTTCAGTCCACTCATAATTTTTAAAAGGTGGACTTCCTGGAAAAAGTCAAAAACCTCGAAAAAGGTTAGATATGGCTATGGAAGTCGGTCAAAAAACACGGTATCGACGACGATAACGAAGGCGGGTGTGAAGCAGTGTGTTGATACGGGCATGTTTTTTTTTTTTTTGTACGCAGGTGAGAAAACGCGCAAGATCGCTGACACCACCACCGACTCCGAAGATCTACAGAAATGCGTTCTATGGCTCACGACGAGGCCAACGCGCAGAACTCGAAGGTAAGTCCAGGACGCACAACTTCTGCTACCAGTTAGGAAGGATTGGGTTAGATCGTGAACATAATAATATTATATTCTATGGTTATTGTTTAATTAATTTTTCGATCACTCCTGTGTTGACAACACTTGTCAAAAATTGAGAACAGTTAAAATATCTCGGAAATAATCGTCTCTGATAAAAATTACTTCCCGTGCAAGATCTTTCCAGTAAAAAATAAAAAAACAATCACGGTATAATACGGCTTAGTAAAAAATGCTACTTTCCAAAATTTGTAGGCGATAACAACCTATTGAAATTTTATCAATAAACTGTCAAGTTGACAACAAGGATGACAAAGTACTTTTACTTCATTGATATATACAATACAAAATAATTTAGTTTCACATCATCGTATTTTAGATTACTTAAAAGATCAAAAATACGAAAATTATCAAATAATAACTATTTAAACGATACTAATCTATTGGTATAGTTTCATCTGAACATTTAAAATATTAATTTTAAAATGTAATGTAATATAATATTGATATTATATGTATTTTTTAAAAAATCTTATTACAATTTATAAGCAATGATTGATTAGTCCTCAATACGTTGCCGGTATGGCCCGAAAGTACATGCACTTGAATGTTTTTACTGAATCAAATAAAAATTTGTTAAATATAAATTTGGCTTGCTCCTATACAAATCCAAAGACAACATTTTATTTTGCATATAATTGCATATTTCTAGGTTTTTTATTTGTCAGAATATTAAAGTCCTGAGTCATATTCTCATATTAAATGTAACTGTCAAAATAAATTATTCTTAAAAAGCCCGAGAGGCTCGACTCGATAAACAAAATGTAAAACTTATTTATATTTGTTTTAGACTGGCCATACATTATCGTTATTTTATAAAATTTGACCAGTGTTTGTTTGACTGGGAAGTTTTGACTAAACTGGACCATATACTATCGTAATTAGTATTAAACGACCACAATTTGACACTTTGAGACACTATCTAAAATTTTAAAAATATTTTTGTGTTAAGAAATAGTAATGGATGATCAACCAGATTTTTTCTTTCTGTAAACGCTCAGCTACTTTTTGAATCAAAACTACATGGTACTTAGTATTTTTCGAAATTCGTATTATTTCAAATGGTTGACGATTGTCGCTTGGATTTCTGTCAACTGTTGGGCCCATTGAGGTAACATAATGGTAACCATGGCGAACACGATAACTAAGTATCCGTGATAATGTGGTGACCATGGTAACGTAGTAATTATTGTTACTCGGTTATTGTTAAGTAACTGAACATCTGCTTCGAATCGTTTTGTTGTCGAAGAAACGGTATTTCTTTAAAATCCAATATACCCACCAAGAGTATCGCACCCAAAGTAAGAAGAATACCCACGGGTGCGAAGAATGTCCGATTTTCTTTTTTTTTTAATTTTATATTATTTAAGAGAAATGTTGATCGCGCGCAAGATTGTTCCGGAGGGAGCGTTCTCTCGTTATTGTTCTGACCTGGAACGCGTCGTCGAAAACACGAGACGCGGTCGGTCACACGTTTATTTCGGTCCCGGGGAGCTATTTTTAAACGGGACGTCCGGTGCACACCGCGCTCGCAGCGCCTCCGCGAATTTCGGTAAAAACGACAAAAGCGCGAGCACGCGGACGACGGCACAGTGACGCGCTGCCGTCGCACGACGACACACACAAACGCGCGCGCGTTCCCTTTTCCTCCCCTCACTCAACGCGCCTTCCCCTCGCACGCACCGGTCTCACGGGGTGTGTCCGTCACGCGTTTCGCGAGTGATCAATCTCCGGCCCGAGATTTCGCGTCACGTCCATCCCCCCCCCCCGTCGTCTCGATCGTTTGCCAGCCAGCGGTTCCTTCTTCCTGCCGTCGAGCACCCGCGAAAATGGTGCTGAATTGCGACTTGGCCGAGAGCAACATACAAATGTTGCGGGACCGGTGGTTGCAGCGACGCGGCACCAGCCGCACCGCCGCCGCGGACTTTCTGCTCTACTTGTGCGAACACCAAAGTACGCTCGGGGGGGGGGCCAAGGTTTTCAAAATATGCTCGGCTCGGAAAATCGTGACTTATCTCAACCCCTCCGGAAGAAATTACCACTAAATTCTGAACCTCCCTCGAAAAATGGTAACTCTCCTCAGGTCGGGAAACATTGCCTTCGAAAGGCTTTGAAAATGAATTTGGAGTAGTTGAACCCCTAGAACCGCCCTAAATGCGTTTAATCGTGTGCAGCACTCCACTGCGTGTGTCCTCACCGGTACCGTTTTTTCTGATCATCTTAATTGGTGCATTTCGAATCAACATCAGTGCTACGTTTTACTATTTTTATCAAATTGTTTTTGTTTTTTTACGATAGTGGTTTTTCATTTATGATTTTTAATTTTCTCAACGGTGTCCACCACTTTGAACTAAGTATTGTGAAAAAGAACATTATTTTCTGAAAAATATATTATGTAATAACATAACCTTTTTATTTTTCGATTGTTCAGTTAATAGTTTACAAAATTATTTAACAGGTGATTTCTTGTGACTTCTTACTAAAATTATTATCTATTTGTGTACATCTCTTAAAATGCTGATTAAAAAAAAAAAAAAGAACTATTTAAAAACCAAATTTCCAGAGAAAAATATACTCTTTTCACGTGTTTAGTTAAAAGTAGTAACTGTCATTTCAGAAAATCGAAAAAACTTGAATAATTTAAGACTCACACAGATGTAATTATTTTTTACATAAAATGTAGCAATGCACTTTGTTTTAGACCAATAAATAAATAAAGCCGGACATACTTCGCAACACAAAGCGAAAAATATCCATGTAGCAAATTTTGTGCGGCTTTCTTGTCTATATTTAACTTTTTTTTTACCTAATAAATAAAGAAAAAAATAATGAAAAAAAAAAGTATTAGAAAAATATCAATTTTTTTTCCACATTTCCAAAATTTTCTTGTGATAAGATGTTTCTCATATTATTATATACCTATGTTTATATTTTTATAAAGTTTAAATCAAAAAAAAGTTTAGAGTTTTTTTGTCAAATTTGGAGTAGTTTTTAGAAAGTAAAGTATACAATGTACACGAATAAAGGAATTGAAGAAATTTAAAAAAGTATCGATTTAGTTTAATTATATTTTTATAAATTTTAAATCAAAAAAAATTTTTTTTTTTTTTTTTAAAATTTGGTGTTTTTTTTATAAAAAAAAAAAAAAAAAAAGAAATAGGAAAATTAATTGAGAAGTTCAAAAAATGACCACTCTAAAATACCAACTAGAGGCAAATCCAGTTTCAAAAAGTTACTGGTCTAGACTTTAAACAAGTATTTCTATACCAAAAAGTGTATACAAAACAAACGTCATTGTAAAAACAATAGCTTCTTCACTTCGTTCAGAATCTAAAACACATGATCTTCAATATAATAATATGCGTCGTTCACTTTTTCTAATTATTAATACTAACTTCAATAAACTTAGTAGGGAATATAAAGTATCGAGAAAGTATTACGTATATTTTAAATTTTCAAAACGCATTTAATTAAAGTTTTTGTTGGAATGATGTATTTCATATTTTATTTTTGATTTATTTGTAAATTTTCATATTTGACAAATTCAATTTTTTAAATAAATAAATTAAACAAAAGGACTACTCTAAAGTGTTAAATTATGTATATTCATTTTGAAGATGGTCACGTAAAATACATTTTAAGATTTTTAGGCCACGATCCTTAAAGGTTAGGAATCACTGATATATTATATTCTTTCATTATAACCAATATAATGGATTACCTAGTAGACAATGAAAATTGACTGTTGTAGTGTTCTGTGTCAATGTGAAAACATTTTAAAATGTCTGTTCAGTTATTGATGGTTGTTTGCCATCAACAGTGTTGAATCCAGATAAGTACTTTTTTATCTAGATAAAAGATAAAAGATAAACATTTTTTATCTAGATAAAAAAAAACAAATAATTTTTTTTTAAATCCTTTTTTTTTAGTATAAATATTTTTTACTTTGGTATCATTACTTAAGTGTGTTTATTATACAAAGGTTCCAATAAAATATAATAATATAACAATATCAAGGATCCAATAGGCAATAAACTATATTTAGTATTATTCCAAATATAATGTAGTGAATTAAACAACTATTTATAAACATATAATAATTAAAAATAAAATTTATTTCAGCTATTTTATAATCTTATTTTTCTCTTTCTCAGGCATACATAATAATTTATTTATATAATATATGTACATAGGTAGTTTTCTTTTAATATAATAATAAAAATAATAATTATAATTTTTAGTCTCTGCATTAAATCATTTTTAAGTTGATATTTATATACACAAATAATTGTTACTATTTAACAATTAAGTGTTTATCATTATTAACATTGAAATTGTAAAATAAGTAGAGAACATAAGTCACGGAGAGAGATCATATTCTTAAACATAAATAAATAAATTTGATACAACTACATACTAAAATAAAAAATAAAACAAAAACACAACTACTCCTGTAGAATTTCACATTTAGAATAAAAGATTCAATCAAAATTAAAAAAAATTTAAATCCTCAATTTAAAAAAAAAAAAAATTATTCAGATAAATATGCGCAGATAAATCAATTATTTATCTTAGATAATTTTACAGATAATAATTCATATATTATTTATCTAGATAAAATAAAAGATAAATACATTTTGATCTAGATAATTTATCAACACTGGCCATCAATAAATTTATGAGCCACTGAGTGGTGTCTTTCAATTCATACGGTTTTACGTTTTCACAATTAATGTTACTAATGTACTTATACTATTCTTCCCGGTGGCTAGTTATACGCGGTTTGGCTTTAGTTTTCCTTTTTTTCACTTTACTGAGATCATCGCCGTTTGCGGCTGTATCATCGTGTTTCTCGGTCGTCGTCATCAAGTCTTTTTGGATTTTTCGTGTGTTCTAGAAGTGCCGGGTCCCGTGTCGAGTGAGCCGACAGTCACGGATCGGGCCAACAATCGGATATCATTGCGATGGGATAGACCGGAAAAGGACCCGGAAACTATTCTCGTTTACCTGGTGGAAGCAAGGTCCACGGCCGAGCACCTCTGGAGACAGGTACGTCGTTATGTGTAATGGAATAATAATTGAGTGATCAGTATGTCGTGACCTGTGAACGAACGATCAGATTAGTGTGAAAAGTAAATGAAGTCAGACCTTCACGGATTATGTAAAGTAATAATTTGCCAAAATTCACGTCGGCAATAGTGTAAACAAAACGGCAAATGGAAATCTAGCGAAACTAAGGAAGGGGAAAATGTAGAAGTAGAATTTACATTAATCAAATTATTACGGAATTTAATATACAGGTTGTTCCATAAAGTATGCTCACATCCTTTTTTAAAATAAATTATGTCTTCCAATTTTTTTTTTTTTTTTTTTTTTACAGTAGAAAACTCTCTATTTTTATTGCTATTGGAACGAGCAGTTTTTGAATTATTACTGTAATTTAAGTAGTATGGATGCAATTATCTCTTACGTACATAGTTGCCCATATATAAATTATACACTTCTTATGTTCTTAATATCAAGTTAAATCAATACATAAAAATTAAATAAAAATAAATCAAAAACTACACGTTCGAATTTAGATTTCAAAACATCAGAAATCACAGAAAAATGACATAAACAAATTTCGCAGTTGAAATACGTCCGAAACTGTTAATAACAGTTGTGTCAAATGATATTTTTAAACCCGTTGCTCGATCGGACGTCATTATCTGTCCGTAATCTCGATGTCTCTCGTGTATTTTGCAGTTTTGTCATAATGTAGATTCGTATGTATTTAAACAGACCGTACCTGAATGCGCGTGCGATATTTTTGTAAATAGGTCGGGATGACTCCGACGAACAGCATCGACGTGTACAACCTGAAACCGGGTTACCGGTATGGTTTTCGCGTGACCGCTCGCAACCGATTCGGATGGGGCCAGCCGGTGGCCACCACAGACTACGTGGACGTGTCGCCACCAACTCATCTGCCAGAGTTCTGTCAACCGTTGCCCGGCGCGACCAGAGTGTTGCTGCGTCACAGCGCTACCCTGCAGTGTCACGTAAGTTGAAAAAAAATAAATAAATGAAACCACAGCTACTGGATTATTTTTTCTGGGAATGGAACCAGTGGCGTAAGCGAGAATTTTCATATGGGGTAGGAGGGAGAATAATGAATATACAATATTATTTCTATTGCCGTTTGATTTGAATTCAATATTTTTAGAAAAACAATATGATAATTTTTGCCTGTAACATAATAATATCAAGGAATGCTGCTGAATGATTTCATAATAAGTATGAGGTATTATAAGTAAAATTTAACCTCCTTCCCCTGGTTGAATTATAATACAAATTAAAAAAATGAGAAATTCTAACATATTCAAATCGCACGACAAATTAATTAAGTTATTTTATCGAATCTGATAAATACTAGCACAGTTGATAGTAAACAGTCAATTTGGACAGATTTTATGATTATTATTTATACTGTTGTCGTTACACGAATAAAATATATTTTGTGAAATAACTTTACATTTGTAATAACTTGTATACTGTAAAGCATATTCAAATTTCGAGTATTTTTTATTTTTTTTTGATAATTAGTGTGTAGGTACTTTATTATTCAAATTTCAAATTTATTAAAATTATTTATTAAAATTGCTATTTTCAACAACTTGAATGATAATAATAACTAATAACAATAATTATAGGAATTTTAATTTTTTCACCATTAATCTTTTTGATTTCTTACTGCTCAATAATTTGACACTAGACAAGTCTAATTCGACACAATTCATTTGATTATCCGTAAGAACTAATAAAAAAATTGTCATATTCTGTAAATAAAGAAGTTTCAGTAATATAATGAATTCCATCAAAATTGATTTAACTAATACAAAATCTAAATTGGAAAATAAATTTACAAAATATTTGAAATTAAATAATTGATTTTATTTCAGTCAGAATGATTTAAATCATGTATTTTTTTATAAAATTAAATAATATCTAACTAGCTCAATTACCCGGCTTAACTCGTGATTTAAATTTTTAAAATCATCAGCTGTTTGACAGTTCCCAGTTTTAAACAAATCGGATAAAGCATTTCGTTCTCACGAAACACCCTATCTATTAGTGCAAATCTGAATAAAATTCGTTCTGTAGTTTTTGATTACGATGTACATAGTAATTAATTACATGCATTCATTCATGACTCTGAGTGGAGCAAAGAAGCTAGTTTTTTTTTTAAATAATGTTTATTTTATTTTTATAAATCCTTTTTCACTACTTTTTTTTATTTAAAATTCATTTCTTGATTATACTTTTAGGTGATAATTTTTCAAAATTTTCTAGTTTTCCTAAAATTTGGGAAAAACTATCCAAAATTTTCCAAAAACGCCTCGGAATCCAAAAATGTTCGGCGATTTATTTCTAATGTTTTTTTTTCTCGTCAATTTCTTTCCCACAGTTCTCGGTCAATAAAGGAATAAAAAGACTTTATAATTTTTAGGTTAAATTGTATTGAATAAACTGAAGACCTGACAGAATCGTCTAATTGAAAAAATAAATTATTGCTTCTTTAAAATACAATAGTTCCACCAAGAACATCTCGCCTAAGGAGTGAAGAGTACCTATGGTGAATACCTATATTAAACCTATAAAAGGTGACATACGAAATGCGGACAAAATATTAGGTCTTCATTTCTTACGTAACAGTAGCGGACAAGCGTTTTAATCTAAACGTACTAATTGTGGACGTGAAGTTTATTAAATGCGAATAAATAAAAATACATTTTATTTGATACAATATCGTTGTCAGAAGCAATGTTTGTCAGCATAAAACACTAATTTTATACCACTGCAATCATAGCGACGAGTCCAAAATTGTTTTAAACAACGACCTTATTCATGCCAGTCTAGTTTATTTTCGTAAACAGTAGTGGCATGTAGAGATGAAAAACTAAAAGACTCACTCGAGAAATAGGGTTTTTAAGTTCTGTTTATAAGAAATGTTATATAATATTTAGTACTCACATCGGTACTAGTCCTAAAGAAATGGTGACAAGATATTGATGTACGCAATTATTATGTTTAAATCAAATATAAGAAATAATTATTCAAAAAAATTGTCCGCAACTATTTATGCTTCTTAATACATGTGTAGCCTTGTATACAGAGTGTTTCGGTACAATTTGATAAAACTTTTGTTATACTCCTTACTTTTAACTTTTTTTATAATAGATAAGTACAATGTTCTGGCACTAAAACAAAATCAAATTAAAAGATTTGTTTTATTTTTAGAACTCGAATTTTTATAATTTTAAATTTTAATTTACCATTTGAAAAAACCTGATTAAGAAAAAAAGGAAATATTTGATAATTTAAGTTCTTATTAAGGAATCCATTCATTTTCTAAAAAAAAAAAAAAAAAAAAATAGTTTACTTACTGTAAATTTATATGATAATGCCAAATTCCATAATGTTATCACCACAAACCAGTAATGGCTATAATCAAAATGTATTTTTCCATTGACTTTGTTATTATTTAAAGTTACGGACAATATTAGGTACAGATTGTCTTTGATTATATTGTTTATTAATCACCGACTTTTTTTTATAGAATTTCAATATTATTAGTATTTGCAGAAAACTTTAAAAAATTAACCTTTATTAGAACTTCAATCACTAACATTTTTTCAAAACACGGTTTCACATAATGGCTACTTTGATGTTTTTGCAAATTATAGGAAAATTTTTTCAATTTTGAATTTGTATTCTAGAAATAAAATAAATCTTTTAGATTTTATAGTAACGCTGGACTACGGTATTTAATGAAATAAACAAATAAACGAATAATATAAAAAAAGTCGTTGCATTTGTCAAATCATACTGGAACACCCTGTATATTGGTGGCCAAGAGTGAAACGCGGTGCATGAGTACGACGTACGGGCGAGAAGATTTTCCTTCGTTATTTTTACCGTCGCAGCGCGTATTATTATTATTATTATTGTATACCAACCCGTAGTGTGGTCAGCATTGCGGTTTATAACCGGACGCGTGTGCGATATTATTATAATAATATTTTAACGTCACCGTCGACCGTGCGAGTCGGATCGACGTGTTTGGCACGGAACTCCAAGGAATGTCGCGCCTTGCAGCCGTGCAGCAACGGTGACGGAGTTTACGCGCAGTGTCGACGGCGGCAACGACAAAACGTCACATCTCGATAATAACGCGTCTCGTCGTCCGAGCGTGTGACAGTGACGCGGTTCTCGTTTCAAAACGAACGATGGCCAATAAAGGGGTAGTGTCACAAAAGTGTTCGATTGATTAAAACTGTTAATGGAGAAATCGGTCACGTAAAATTATTGTTTCTGAATATTCATGCAATTTTTAAAAGCCAAACATACTTTTTGCACGAGTATTCCTTGCTTCACGGGCGAGATTTGGTGAATACGTTAAATTTTAAACAAACGAAAAATCCATTTTTTTTTTTTTTTTTTTTGTAATTGATCTGAACTCCAATTTATATTTAGACAATTTTACTTAATAATCATTAAGTTTATTATTATTGAAAAATAATTTGTTTTTAACCGAGCCAGTTTTATATCCCACTATGAACTGAGAACAGGGAAAAAAATATATATTTAAGTGTTGGAAGTAAAAAAAAAATTGATATTTTAAAAGTTTCTCTCACCAAAATATTTCCTACATTATTATCAATCTATTTTTAAATTTTCATAAGAATTGAATTAAAAAAAAAAAGGCTTGAAAGCCATTTTTTATAATTTTTCACATATTTTTAAGAAACTATTGAGAATTTAGAAAAAATTCAAAATTATTCAAATAGTTACTGGCCAAAAATGTTGTACAAGTATTTCTATTAAAAAACGTGTACACATAAAAATAAAAAAAAATAAATACTGTTATGGAAATACATACTATTAGTTTCTTCGCTTCACATAAAATCTAAAAATTTACTATAAATTTTGTGATTTTTTATAGCCTTTATAAAATATATGTAAGTATGAGTAAGATGGAATTAAACATTCAGCTCATAATGTTCGGAATTAAAAATAATTATAAAAATAAAAACCAAATTATAAAAATAAAATTCGAAAATTTTATATTTAGGTATCCAAAAGTAATCAAATTTGTTTAAATAATTTGTTAAGTCAGTACCAGTAAAGTTCTTGTTGATAACCGGTAAAAATTTCAAGTTCTTGGATTTTTACGTATTTAAGTTAAAACTAAATAACTGAAATCTGTTTCATAAAAATATTGTTCATTGCATATTTTAAATTTTACTCAAATTTACATTGGTTTTTGTTTTTTTTTTTTTTAAATAACGGCAAAAAAAAAAAAAAAAATTATCAATACCAAGTTAAATTCCATACCCGAAACATTTATAATTTCAGTTGTACTAATTGAAACAATTAGTCGTCTGTACCAAATCCCACTCAAGGAACGGAGAATACTAATGGTGTAAATTATGCCTTTTTTTTTTCGGAATAGCGTTGTACCTCGTGCACCTTCGAATTGTAATATTTTATATCCATCCCCTAGTAAACATGCTGAAAACGCCACTGGCTCGGAGTGCTGCCAATCAAATTTTATTTTTACGACAAATTTGTCGACTTCACAGGTTCGCGGAGTACCGGAGCCTCGGGTGACGTGGTTCAAAGACGGCGAGCCTCTGACGGCCGGAAAATACGCGATCGCGTGCGCGGAACGCGGAAAATGCACGTTGACAATCGCCAGTGCTTTGGATTCGGACGCCGGCCGATACACGTGCGAAGCAGTCAATGACAGTGGTCGGGTGAACACGTTGACCGTTGTCGAAGTGATAGCCAACCGGAGGATCGTGGACGCGGAACGACGTCTCCAAGGGTAAGTGCAATGATTTGAGAACAGCTTTTATCCCTGGGGAGAATGGAGATTATCTCCTTTCCTAATTTAACGACATTTCTACAATAATACAATTATTTTAGATCTGTGTATGAATATGAATTGATGTCAATAAAAAAAAAGTAGTTGAATTAATGCTTTTCCTAAAATATTATCAAGTTTCTCATTGAACTGAAAATTAATTAGAGATCTTTAAAATTATGTTTTATAAAATATTGAGTTATATTTTGAGTCATAAAATAGAGTGAAACGTTTTTGAGTGGAACGAAGAAGCTTATATTGATGTATAATTTACCACTTTCTGTGAACACTTTTTCGAATAGAAATACTTGTTTAAAAGGTTCGAACAGTAACTTTTTGAATCAGAATTCGGCTCTGGATGGTACGCATTAAAAAGGTCATTTTCCGAAATTCACATTTTTTCAAAGAGTAAACACTTAACACAGTATAAAATATTTTTCACGTTATTTTATTTTGTTTTAACTGCTTATTTGGTTGCTATAGAAAATTTACTTTCGGCCAATAATGAATTAATTCATTTTTTTTTAATTATGTATTTTCACGGTTTCATCGTGGTAATACAATAGGTAATGAGAAATCGTCAATAATTGAGTTACAAAGTATATTATGACATGTTTTAATTGAAATGTGCCATATTAGGCATAAAATTAGTCATAATCCGACGTATTTGCCGCGCTGTCGTGGCGCACGCGGTCGAAGCGGGGACGACTTATCTTTTACGCCTGACATAACATACGATACTCGCGAGTTATTTCGAGACGAGAAAAAATATGAAAATCATCAAGGCTTTTGGAGTCCGCCGCCCTCGTGACGCATCACGAAAACATTGGAATCGTTGCAAAAACGACACGGAGACGGCTTATGACCCGAAGACCAACGATTTTCTGTACCTAGAACTTCCGTACGAAAATGCGTTGTGTTATATCAAAGGGTGACCAGATAAAAAATAAGAATAAAATAAAGCGTTAAACGAATTTAGACATTCGAATACTGTAGTTTAAAAAAAAGAGTCTTAAGCGAAATATTAAAAACTTTTATTATCTAATAATTATTAATATTATTAACTAACTAAACTTTTTGATTCTGAACGAAGTGAAGAAGCTAGTGTTTTTACAATGAAGTTTTTTTTTCTGTGTACAACTTTTTGTATGGAAATACTTGTCCAAAACTTTTGATCAGTAACTTTTTGAAACCAGATTTGCCTCTAGTTGGTACCTTAGAGAAGTCATTTTTTGAATTTCTCAATTCTTCATTTTTTTTTTTTTTTAAACTACCCAAAATTTGACAAAAACGACACGGAAACCATCATTTTTTGATCCGAACTATATAAAAATTAAAACATAGATAGAAAGTAATATAAGAAAGATTTTGACGCAAAAAAATTTTGAAAATGTGAAAAAAAAATTTCGCACATTTTTCTAACATTTTTTTTCTCATTTATTTTTTTATATTATTAACTTCCTTCGTTCAGAATCGTTTTATTGAAGAAATGATTTATCGTTTCTTTAAAATTAAATACACCCATCAAGACAGTCCCACCCATCGTGCGAAGTATGTCCGGATTATTGAAACGTTTGACTCGTTTAATTATTCTGTCCAACTTTTAGAAATTTCACTCACTGTGCAAGTTCACATTATTTCGAAAATAATACTGTTGTACGCATGTTTCGATAAGACAGTTCTCAACATGAAGTCATATAGTAAAAAGTATTCGATCAGAAAATTGGCATATTTTGTCTGTGCAATCGAATTCCATGCGAAATTATTTTAACCGCACTTAATTGTTTTTGACGGGACAAACATGCGATCGATACCAAATATCTGCCGTAGATCTGCAGGGATTCCCAAACAATTATATATTTTTTATTTTTTATCCGTTACGATTTTGGGAAAAACTCATATCCCGTGATCTCGTTGGTCAAGGACATAGTATATAATATTATGAGATCTATGAGGAAAAGTACCGAACGAAAACCACGGCCTACTCGTAAAATAATTGCACAACGGTTTCACGTGTCGGTACACCGTTCAATAATAATAATAATTTATTGTGATAATCCCATTGTTCGGTCATTTGGAAACCTCGCGTTTTGCTCATCTCAACCGACACGTATCGTGTTACTATTAAGCATACTTTTTTAGATGCTTGGTAAACAATGTGCTGATTTTGCAATAATGCCTATTTCTCATTCTGTAGTCTTATAACATATATATGACTACATTTTCGGGGAGTAAAATCAATCCTAAAATTTTGACCAGAATCTCTATAGATAATTTTTCTCTGTATTTGTAAAAATTACCAGAAGTTTGAGTAAAAACAAAAAAATATGATAAAATTTATATTTTTATGAACCTGATTTTAGCTATTTAATTTAAAAAAAACCAAACATTCTACTCGCCATGGGTATTCTTCACTCCTGCGATGAGACTTGGTGGATGTGTTAAATTTTAAAGAAACGATTTATCATTTATTCAATTATACGATTCTGTGCTCACTTTTTGTCACGGAGTTAACCGATGTTGAAAATAAAATAAAATGAAAAAATAATCACGTATTAACTATAGTGTTACCACGGTTACGATATTCCACAAATTAATTGGTTCCTATCAAATTTTCTATAACGACCAAATAAACAATCAAAGTGAAACAAAACGACGTGAAAATTCATTTTAAGCTGTGTGAACCCTTTTAAAAATTGAGAATTTTGAAAAAATACTTCTTTAAGTACCATCTAAAGCCGAATTCTGATTCAAAAATTTTCTGGTCGAGATTTTCGGACAAGTATTTCTATACGAAAAAGTGTTGACAGGAAGGGGGAAATAATTATTATTGTAAAATCATTAAGTTCTTCACTCCGTTCAGATTTAAAAAAATTTATTTCATATTTGATATTGTCACAAAAAATTATCAATAATCACTTAAAATTATATTAAAGTGAAGTTTTGAAAAAAAAGAATTATTTATTTATTTAATTTTTGCTAAATTAGAACTTGACAAATTATCAGAAATGTTAAATATTAAATGTGGCAAAATTTTCTAATACCAATAGATACATTTCACCATTTGTAGAATATCTAAAAGTATAAAAAATGTCTATTCCCACATTCTTTCCGTTCGGAAAGTTCCAAATTTCACTACTGCTGTATTTGACGACAACGAACGGACGATGATAGAGTTAGAACAAAATATATTAACATAGATAAAATATAGGGGATGAAGGCATTAAACGATGAAACATTGTCGAGTGATTAAAAAGCGCAGTCTGAAAGCCGACGAGTTTCAGTTACTGAGTACAGAGAACGACTGAAAGATCCTTTTTTGTCATCGACAAAGTTGTTCGAGTCAAAACACTTTTTCAAAACGAACAAAAGTAATTTTCTATACAGCGGTAATGAGGCTTATTCTCGCGTGTACGATTGTGAAGTAATACACTAACTGCCACTGATTGGTGTCAGTATAGTGCCTCTGGTCAGTACTCTAACCGTCAATTTACTGTGATATTATTATAAATATAATAAACAATGCAAAATACGTTGTCGTCTTTTTTTCATTATTATTTTTCAAAACACTCGTACCGGCGATCGAGATCGGATAACGATCGATAGACGTCGGTATGATTTACGCACTCTCTTTCGATAGCAGTATCTCTGTGATGTATACGTGTATTATAATATAATATGCGATAATGGCGCGTAGAAATAATAACAATAATAATAATACTTACCGATTTGTGCTCTAATGCCGACAGGTGTCTGATGAAAAATAACGATTTCAAAGAATCGGCGCCGGTGTTCACCAAACGTTTGACCGACCGCACAGTGGAGATCAACTCCACGGTGCGATTATCCTGTCAAGTGAACGGGTTGCCCGTGCCGGTGATTTTGTGGTACAAGGACGGACGGCCGGTGGACTTTACCGGTAAGTACCGTTGCCATAAAATTATGTGCCCGTCATAACCACTTGTTCGCACACGCATAATATAATATTTGTATTCTACTATTCTAGATGTTCCTTCTGTGCATTTGACACTCATAGAACTGTAAACGACTATAATTGCTATCCTCCTCTTTTTGAATTAAAAAACACTTTGCGTGACTTCTTTGGGGATAATGAGGGGGTAAAACTAATTATTATTTTTTTCGATTATTAATTGACACTTTTTTTGATTATCATAATAACGACAAACAGTTATTTCCGAAAATGCATAAAATAATAAATTAATAGCAATGTAAAACAAATTAATAAAACTTGTATGTTAGAATCCAATTATAATAATCTGATTAGATTTAAAATGCATTATTTTTATATACTTAGACAACAACTTGAATCAGTTGAATTCAACTGCGAAAGTAAATCAGTAGTGTTTCGAATAAGCTAAGGTTAAGACTAGCTAAGGCTTGTGAATGTTTAAACTGAATTGTATTTGATTGTTTTTAATAAATACAGATCGTTATTTTTTCAAATTTGTTTACTTTTATTTAATATATAAACTAAAAATTATGAAACTGATAATTAACTGCAAAGTTAAGTCACTTTTTAAACTCCGAGTGGTGTGAAGAAGCCAGTGTTTTCTATTTTATTAATCTTATACTTTTAAGCATTAAAAAAAGAGAAGTAATTTTAAACTTCACTCTGATTTTACTATTATAATCTAATCAAGGCTGGGAAAGTTACTTTTTTATCTACCTTAGTTAAGTTAATGTAAATGAGTGTTAGTGAAGTTTGAAGTTAGAATTTACTCATATTTTTATATATATATATTTTTTTAACTTTTTTAAGATTTATATCAAAACACGATACGATTTTTTGATAACATTACGTATATAATTATCGGTAAAGTTCAAAATCTGGCGTTCTATGAATCGCTAAAAATTAGTAGAAAAAGTAGAAAAATCTACACACTTATATAAACTTAATACATGAATAGATAGCAAAAATAAATATTTTTATTTTGATGTTTATACCTTATTTGTTAATAACTAATATATCCGATTATTTTTTTTCCTTGACGAAAACAATTTTTTCAAAATAATTATTGAATTAGACAAAACTTAACGTGAACACAAAAAAATTGACAGTTATCTACTGCATAATGTGAAAACAAATTTAAATCGTTAACTCAGAAAATACCTTAAAAAAAAAAAAGTTAACTCGTTAAGTAACTAAGTTAAAAGTAACTTAAATTTTAACTTTCTAACTCGTTATTACCCAGCCATGAATCTAACTAACCTAGTTTCAAAAAATATTGTACTTGGCCATTTCTGAAAGTCGATGACTCGATATAACCTGAATTGTGAAAATCTGAAAAAAAATTTCCTTGATAAAAACAATTTGGTCAGAATAATTTTTAAATCGTAAAAATCTTAACTCAACGTAAACACAAAAAAATGTAACTAATATAACTCACTGCGTATTGTGGAAACAATAATATTGTAACTAGTTAAAAAAGCTTAAAATTGAACATTCTAACCCATTATCGCTCAGTCATGATACTAAATTTCAAAAAGTAGTGTGTACTCGAACAGCTCAGAAATTCAGTCGATGTAAAAATTTAACATTGTTTTCATCTTTTTCCGGTTCGGCGTTCCAGCCGCGTCCTGCATTCAGGATGCTGACCGGTTCTCCACGTTGGAGCTGACCGACGTCAAGTACGACGATAGCGGTGCGTACACGGCGGTCGCGTCCAATCCCGTGGGATCGGCGTCCGCTCGCTGCGTGCTGGAAGTGATCAACAAGAACCGCACCGATCCCGCGGTTCCGGTGTTCGTCTTCTGCCTGCAGCCGACGATGGAGGCCGCGGACTCGATCGTTTTGAGCGCTCAAGTGGACGCATACCGACCCATCAAAGTGGAATGGTAAGCAGGTTATCACTTTTTTAGTTTGAACAGTCACACTTTTTCGTTTTCAAAATCGACTACAATCACATAACGAGGTAACGAGTTTTTTTTCACATAGTAATAAATGAATTATCGACTGGCCGTCCCTGGATTTTTAGCATCAGGGTTTAACAAGGAAATGTGCCTCATTTCAAAAATGCATTTTTTTTTTTTGATATCTCCAAAAGTATTATGAAAATGAAGTATGTCAGTGTACTTTGTAGAAATTCCAGAGCATACAGAAGTGAAGAAGTGCAATTCTTTGAAAGACTCAACACAAATGGTAATCCTGATTATCGGTCAGAACAAACAGGGAATCAGAACTGATTTGAAAAGATCTGGTTGTAAAACTGGAACCTTTAAAATGTGAATTGAGACTGGAACTGAAACATCAGTAGAAATTGTACCGAAATCAAACCACAACGGTTATTTTATTTTCCCAAAAACCGGTACCGGAATCACAATATTGTTAATTTAAAAGGTTCACAAGTTTTGACCAGTGTGAGATTAGGTGTGAGGAATTATGCGTGACTATACTTAACTGTCAAAATAGTGAAAAATATTTAAAAAAAAAAATATGAAACGTGTATCCTTGCTCGTTCACCGATTAATGTAGTATCATTATAACTTATAACACTAAAAATAAAATATTTTCAAATGAAAAATGTACAGCTAACATCAAATTCAGGTGTACTTATAGTTTGAATAATATTATATTTTGTTCAGGTTCAGAGACGGAATTCAACTGAGGAACGGCCGCAGAGCGGACATCATAACCGATCACGATGGAAAGCTGGAGTTGAGGATAGCCGGAGTGACCAAACGCGATTCAGGCACTTACGCGCTGAGGGTGTCCAACGACACGGGCTCGGTGGAGAGTCATTGCGACGTCAACGTGGTGGAACGGTTAAATCGCGACCCAGAGCTGGAACAGATTTCGAAGGATAACCATTTGTGAGTGTTAAGACAGTGGTGCTATTGTTGTATCCAGAGCGGGATTTTAGAGGGATGAAGGAGGATCGGGGTAAACGTTTGCACATTATTTTACTTCAGGAAAGTTGGGAGTAACCCTCCAAACACTTTCCTTGTACATATTGCCCTCCTAGAAAATTTCCTCCATTTTATAAATTATTCCAATAGTTAAATATATTATAAGATATAAGTAGGTATTCAATTACATTTTATACGAATTTAAAATAAAAATTAGTAATTATTAATTCATTCTTATACTGAAATTTCGATTTAGAACCTAATTAACTGATACAACAATTTCGGTTTTAGGTTTTAAGGATGGCTTTCCAAAATGATCGATTTTAATCATCGGTTATTAAAATACATTTATCTATGATTTTCGATTTTGGTAACCATAAGTGGTTATTGATAACGTTATTTTGATAACTGGTTGAATTCGATTAGGTTATATTTTTTCATCTGGCTTGACCGTGAAACTTACGTATTTACACAAAATGAAAAATTTTACCAACAATTTAAGAAAAATACTTAAAAGTCGGTACTAGGCACATATATACAAATAAATATTTTTACAATGATTGTATTGTGCTTTTTTTTCAGTTTCGAAATTTATTATTAAAACAGTCACCAAACGAACAAGTTTTGGATTTTGTTTTGTTTTTTGAAACTAGATAGTGTTTTCGGTGGTAAAAAACTAAAAAATAAAGGTTATAATAATCCAGGTATTAACCGGTTTCAATCAGTTTTTGAAAAAATAGTTTCATTCCCTGATTTAAATTTTAAATGAAAGATAATAAAAATGATAAACCAGAGAACGAAAAACTTTTAAGTGCCACTTTTAAAAAAAAAAAAACACGAAAAATTGGGAATATTTTATTATTACAAATTAATACAATACTTCATTTCTGTGTTATTTATGAAATTAATTATTTCAATATTTTATTTATTAAAAACATATTGTTAACATCATGGTTCACCAGCATGTAAATATCTTTAAATCGTGTTGAAATACTATTTTAGAAAAAGGGGGCGAAGAAAAATATTCTCTTATTTCTCTCTCTCCCTCTCTCTCTCTCTCTCTCTGAATTCACCTCTTCTACGTGCATACTACATCGTATTTACATTATTATTGTTGTCTAATTAGATATTCGAAAAAACCGAAATTCGTCGTGAAACCGAAGTTCCAGGAAGTCGAAGAGGGCGAAGAAGTGATCATCGATTCAGAGATCGTCGGTGACCCGTCGCCAAAGGTCACGTGGCTCAGGGATGGCTTAAAGGTAGGAGCCGCGTTGTACAGTGTGTGTAGGTGTGTGTGTGTGTGTGTGTGTGTGTGTGTTTCGTTATTCTTACGTTTATTTCGTATAGTTCGTTCAATCAAATGATAGTTTAGCATAGGTACATTTAGACTCAGGCACAGACTAAATTAAATAACTACTTAAATTACAGTAATAATTAATCGTCGTCCAAATATTATTTTTTTTACAGTATTATAAATCCCACGCTTGATAAACGTTTTGTTCATCGTATTTTTGAATTGTTATTTCCGTATTTTAATGTAAGACTAAAATTAAACTAGAATATAAATGACACATTGATAAGAATTGACAAAGAAATGAAATCAAACCATACATCGAGTTGCATCCATGGTTTAAAGAACCCTTCGTTTCGAAAAAAATCTCTCTTTAACCTAGAGATCCTAGATTTATTTATTAAAAATACGGGAAATTTTAAATCAAACTTCTAATTTATGTATTGTGATTAGTTAATATGAGGAGAGAGGGCTCAGTCTCTCAAAACCAAAATTAGTACCAAAATTTGAATGTTATAATTTGATCACATAAACGTTTATTTTTACTTTTTAAATAAGTATTAAGTTTAGATTTTTTGTACCAGAAAAAATATTAAAACTAGTTATTAGTTAGTTATTAAGATATTATTACAAACATTTTAATATATCGCTGTGATCGAATGTCCCGCGAAAAACGGCCGCGTCTGGAAGTGGCGTATGACTCGCACGCAGTAGTCGCGAGCACACAATTACCCGGATAATATATTGTTAATTGGGCCCATATTTGGAACCGTTTGCGAAACCAGATTTCTGACCATTCGAAATGTGCCGCGGCGGCGTATGGCGTATATGACGTATATGCCCGCGCTTTTAACCTTTACATAAGTTTTTGTCTGGATAAAATGCTATACTTACCACTATCGTCTCATTCACACGAAATGGAAATAAGTCAACTGAATGGTATTGTGAGTAAATGACAATTGGCGGTTTTTTT
>JAIPRM010000540.1:18272-48032 GCA_025469315.1 Stegophylla sp. TES_Ste_2020
TGACTATTTTTAGTGGTTGGTGAAAATTTCAAGTTCTTTGCTGCATTATTTTAGAAGTTATGTCAAAAAGTAATTTTCAATTTTACGGAAATTGCGGTAATTGCATATTTTGCCGTTTTTTGAAAATGTTTTTTCAGTTTTTTCGCATTATTAAAAAAAATATTGAGAAATTTGAAAAATGACCTCTCAAAAGTACCAACTAGATCCGATTTTGGATCTATAAAATTACTGATCGAAACTTTTGGACCAGTGGTTCTATACGAAAAAGTGTTTACAGAGAAGAAAAAAAAAAATAAAAAAAATAAACATCATTGTAAAAACATAAGCTTCTTCACTAACGTTCAGAATCTAAAATTATAATACTATTATGTATGGTATACATCACAGACACGGACTACAATGTGATGCAACAATAATTGTCAAAACAACAACATAAAAGTATGTAGTTATATTTGTATTTTCATTAAAGTTCAGTCTATTTAAAATTATAAGAGCATAGAATTTCAAAAAAGCACAACAAAATTAATCATTTTCACGAATAATTAAATTGATATTAATTATTCTGCTATTATTTTAAAACTAATATTACTGATGACTTGAAGAGATTACTCAAGCTTTACACACAATTAATTTTCGTATGCAATGATTTATCATTATTTTCAAATTTGAAGTATCATTTAACTACAAATCACGAGCAGTGTTTGGAAAGAATGTAGTCCATGAACTCGTTCACTCGTTCGAGTTCATATTTTGTGAAGGACACTCAAACGTCACTCATTTTATTCAAGTAGAACGTGAGTGTAAATGACGTTTAAATTTTTAATGAGTCTGAACGATAATTGGGGCGTTAAAATTAATTGATTATTCAATAAATACATGTATAAATATTGATTATTGTTAATGTTAAAAATTTAACTCCTATTACATTTATTTGATTTAAAATTTTAAAAATAAGTATGGTTTAAAACAACGATAATATCAATTATGGTTACTACGAATGAATTAGATGAAAAATAAACTTTTCTGGTGAAATTTTTTTCCAAAACTGTTAAAAACTGAGGGCTAACATTTTAAGGGGGACCGGTCCCCTTCTTTTTTGTGTCTGGTATGCTTTTAGTTTTACTACTAAAAAATATCAAACTGTTTATGACAAATTTTCATTTACAAATTGTAATTTTCCAAACTAAAATAATTTATCAGATATTAACAATATACTTTTAATACTTTATATCTTATTTATGTTCTATAGTCTATTTTATATTCTTAACGAAGTGAAGAAGCTAGTGTTTTTACAATGATGTTTATTTATTTTTTTTTCTGTGTACAACTTTTCGTATAGAAATACTTGTCCAAAAGTTTCGATCAATAACTTTTTGAAATTCGATTCGCCGCTACGTTAAAGAGGTCATTTTTTGAATTTCTCAATTCTTCAATGTTTTTTTTGGAAAAAACTACCCAAAATTTGACAAAAACGACTGAAAAACCATCATTTTTTGATCAGAACTTTATGAAAATTTAAACATAGATAGAAAATCTTATAAAAAAGATTTTGAGGCAAGAAATTTTTGAAAATGTGGAAAAAAATTTTGGACATTTTTCTAACATTTTTTTTTTTATATTATTAACTTCCCTCGTTCAGAATCGTTTTATTGAAGAAATGATTTATCATTTCTTTAAAATTAAATACACCCGCCAAGAGAATCCCACCCATCGTGCGAAGTATGTCTGGCTTTTTATTATTATTATTATTTTTTAACTATCGTGTTGTATTATATTTTTATAGGTTTATGTATCAAAATAACTTATATATTTTATAAAGGTCCTATTTATACTGACTGTAGGTAGGCAATATATTGATACAAAATTAAAGCAAATTAAATGCACGACCAAATGAACACTATAATTTTTCAAAGAAAGTGGACCAGAAAGTGTTCATTGAAAAAAAAATGTACGTGAACAAGTTCAATTTTTAAATGAACGTTCCAAATACTAGCCACGAGTTTAATGAATACATTTTTGAATTGATCTACTCAAAATACTATTTACCTTTTCTCCTCACTAATCTTATCTGAGAAACGAATAATGCCCATTGTGCGAAGTATGTTTTACTTTATGTTATTTTAAAAAGGCGATACACCATCTATTATCGATTAATCTTATCAGGCATTTTGTTTAAAATGTTATGATTCGTCTTAAAATATTTTTAAAAGTTATAATTTTCATGAAATAATAAAAATTATGTAATTTTTTTTCAGGTACCATTAATGGCATTGTACAAACGTGCGGTTTCCTTCTAATGTTTATGATTATCAAAATATATCCAATGATGGTTTCTCTTATAGGAATACAAAATGTATGGTTAATGTTTACTTTTATTAGTTTATTAAGTGTGTTATTTTGTTTATTTATACTACCAGAAACCAAAGGAGTGTCACTTGATGAAATTTTATCATATTTTGAATCTCGTAGTAAGAAAAAATCTACCCCAATGATTTAAAATTAATTCTTATTACAATTATTAAACTATTCAACTGTTTACCTATGTTAATACCTGCAGTAAGACCATTATAATATATTTATCGTGACATTCATTCTAATGGTTATTGGATCTAAAATATTTAAATATTTAAGTCTCATATTAGTAATAGAGTTAATATATAATCTAATTGTATAGTTTGTTGTGTTACTTGATGGTTTTTTGGTTAAAACCGGTTATAATATACCTACGTACTTATTAATTAATAAAATACTGTTTTGTTATTTATTTCTATGAAATACATGTTTAATTTTTGTTAATTAGTGGATAATAGTGTTTAAATAAGAAATTTTTAATTTAATTTAAAATTTCTTAGTTATTGAATTATATATGAAATTGGTGTTTAACTTATATCTGTATAAAAAATGTTATTGGAAAGCTAAAATAATACATTTCTTCTATATCTAGATGAAATACTGAATTCAAAGACTTCTACACCCATATGACCCATGGGTACAGTGCTGGATCTAGTGCATTTATCACTCATGAAAAATAAAATTTTAACACCCCATAACACCTCATCTCTTAAATTTACAATGTTTTATATACAATTCTTTGAAAAAAGCCTTTGTTACTAAAACATCCTTAAATATACGGCACTCGAGGGCAAAAACCACTCCTCGCCTCCCTCTCCCCCTCTAGGAGACCGGTATTGCATAAGTATTATAAACCCATGCAATTATTGAAATCGTAGTTGTTTGAAATTAAATCACACAAACATCTTATTCGATAATCTCAATTCCATCGAATTATGAAAAAACATTTTACCAAATTAACAAATACATACGATTATCATATTATGCTATTTATCATAATTTATATAACATAGAGCTGACTTTAAAAGTCAGACTGTATCAAGAATAACTGTGATAAATATCAAAGAGTAAGATATCAATGACAAGGTTTTTAATTCGTCATTAAATAATGTAATTTTTAATTTCAATGGTTTACCTTACTTTAAATACAGAGTTACAGAAATATAAAGTAGGTATATGTATCAATGTGTAATGTGTATGTGTACAATGTACATGTATCAATATGTAATGTGTATGTAAAACAAAAATGTATACATTTATAAATGCGTATTTTAATTTTCTTCGATTGTATAATTAAAAGATTATGTGTACTAAAGACTTTAGTGTAAAGTCTAAATGTAACATACGCTTAAGCTTACAAAAGTTAAACATCTTGTCGCATGACACTAACGCAGATGTAACGTTAACCAATGTGGATGAAACTGTGTCAAACATAAATTTACCAGATTTATAAGTTATAACAATCCATGGCCTCACATACAAAAACTCTGCAGTACAAACTGCATAATATATTATGATATTATGATAGGAACGGCTTCAATATAGTATTATAGTGTATCATTAAAACCTAGAGAAATACCATGAACTAAAATATTCTGCCACATCATATTTGACTCTGAAAATGAAATATACGTCAAAGTATACATTTACAGTATAGATTTTATTTTTCAGAAATTTCATTCTTATTTCCAATTAATCCAATTTAAACTAAAATTGAAATAAACACATTATAAGATCATAGCATAATTTTGATTATGAATAATAGTAACAAAAAAAGAAATAAACAATTAAAAACTGCTTTGAAAATCAAAATTTTAATTAAGTCATAAAGATTGAGTTAGTTTTCAAATTCAAAAATTTAGAAATCATTGTTCAGTTTTATAAAATACAAATCAAAAAAAGCCGAACATACGTCGTACCATGAGTAATTTTCACCCCGAGGATGGGATATTCTTTGTGGATGTGTTGAATTTTAAAAAATCAATAAATTATTTCTCCCATAAAACGATTTTGAGTAGAACTTCAGTTAATAACAGACAAAAATAATTGTCAGTTTTATATAGAGTATGATAAGTAAAGTAAAATAAAGCAAAGATAAGTAAAGTGAAGTATAGACAAGAAAGCCAGGAATGCTTAACACTATGGGTATTCTTCGCTACTCGGGACAGATACTCTTGGTGTGTGTGTTGAATTTTAAAGAAACGATAAATAATTTCTTCAATAAGACGATTCTGAACGAAAGAAGTTAATAATATAAAGAACAATAATAGTCATCATTTTCAACACATTCATCAAGAGTATCTGACCCGAATAAAGAAGAATATCCATGGTGCGAAGTATGTCCCGCTTTCTTGTCTATACTTTACTTTAGTATTTTTTATTATTCTATTTTATTATATTAAAATTTGAAATGTAGAACATAATTTCCTATACATATTAGTAAATATTTTCAATATTTTGTCTGGGACAATGTCATTAGTTATAATAGCTAGGTCTCTCAAAATATTTATGATACTTAAATTAGTAATGCACTCCTGTAACATGCTGCTTCACAGCCAATTTTTCACCCTCATAAAGGAAAAACTTTATTCGCTTATCGCAGAACTGTCACATACAACCTGTAGAAACTTGCATAAGTTCAGAAATACTTCTTAATTCATTATTTTAACTAACCTGAACGAGGAATGTCCAATGAAACTTCATTTTTTTTCGCAAAATTTTAAATCTACAACATGGAACATGGGGGTACTTAATATTAAGTCGGGGGTGCTTGAGTACCTCTTTGCACCCCCATAGTTGTACCACTGTACCTTCCACTTAGAATCTAAAAATATTTAATTACCAACTATGACATTCGTACACAAAAATCCCCAACAAACTACCTTTTTAGGCATCGATGACTTCAATATACATATTTCAATTATTGCTCTTGATATTGTCTATACTTATTTGCTTTACTGACATTATCTTATATCTAAAATTTATTTATATATACCAGCCACCAGAGGTAGCTAATGACTTCAATGGCTTGAAATGTATGAAGTAAAATTTTAAAAACGAAATAATTTTTTTTATCGTACAAATAAATATTTGTGCATAAAATTAAACATAAATTAGTTTTAAGTCGATAAATTATTTTCATGTTTTCAATTCCCATGAGCACCATGAGATCTGGTTACATTGGTGTAAGAAAGTCTCAGAGTTATTGTTAAGGATTATCTTTATTGCAATTTGAATAATTTTTAGATTTATTTTCATTGTGATTCAAGTAAACTATTTATAACACTTTTTTAAGCGCGAGGAAAATATAATTACATTTATCACAAACCTCAAACAAGATAATCGCAAAATGGATTTTAGTTATTTTAACTATTAATTTCATAAATTTTGTGCTAAAAACTTTAAATTATTATAAATTCGTTTTAAAGTATTAAGTAACAGTCTTGTTTTCAGAAGTATTTAATCTCTATAAAAACATCAGATTTTATTAAAATTTTACTAGTTTTTTTTTATAGCATTTGAACTTTACATTCTAAGGTCTATGATTTTTTTGACGTTTAGTAACCATTTTTGATTTTTACGTGCAGACAATTGTAATTGAATTACGAATAAAACGAAAATATTATTTTGAAAAACCACAGATTATTTTTGATTCAATTTTATAAAATTTGTAGTATTTTGTTTTAGTCTTTATACAAGCTTGCTTATACTTACAACTAAATATATTTACATTTCTGTTCATTTCATTATACGTAAATGATCAATTGTGCTGTTCTTTGAAATGTAAAGCTTTTATATTTGAAAATTGCCGTAACTGTTTTCAACAAAAATGTAAGTATAAGTTGACCTATATCTGAGTAAGTTTGTATACAATTTTTCGCTTTTAAAGCTATAAATTGAATATGTTAGGTAATAATAAGGAGAATAAATCTGTCATTATTTGGATTAACCGTCATTTGAACCATATCGCTTGTAATACAATTATTCGTTGAGCCGATTCTCATACAAATTATCCTACGTGTAGAAAAACACATGAGAAATATTTTGGCGAAAGAAAATATTGAGCGAAATTTATATTTTAAAAGTTTTTACACTTTGATTGAAAAAAAAATCTACTTAATAGATATAATAACTGAAAATATTGAATTTTCAAAACAGAATAATGCGAAAATTATAAATGCACGCAGATTTTAGTTTAAACCATGTTGAAAAATACATAAGGAAGCGAAAAAACATTACCAAACTTCGTAAACTAGAAATAAACCATAATATTTGTTCGTTCTTCCTCCGATTTTTTCCCTTATAAAATATTTAATTACTCGTCCGTAAAAAATTTTACTGCACCAAAATATTCGCAATGAAATTCTCAATCTAGATACCAAGTTTCATAAAGACTGGTTGAAACAATTTCCTTATTCCGAATGTATAATATAGGTATAAAAATATTTTATTCATGCCTTTTTGAAGTCTTAAATTACATTTTAAAGGTCAATGTTTTGTTATAACAATATTCATAAACTTAAATTTTTCATTTATATATTTGCGCAGACATTTTCACTAATTAAACATCGAAAAAACGGAGAAAACGACCAACGCTTGAATGCAGTATGTTTTGAAATGTCATGGTTAACAATGAAAGCAATTATAAACTCATTTTATAGTGAAGCATCCAATCTTAAAAGTCACGATATTTATATATTTTTTTTTTATACTTTTATAAAAAAAGAAATGAATGAAAGAAAATCATTCGTTATTGAAATCAAATATAATTTCATGACTTTTTAATTCTAATTTAACGCGATCCATCCTAAAAGTGTCCTAAAACTGGACTCAAGAACACTTCATAAAATTTTTATAAATTTTGAATTAAGTATAACATTTTGAAAATATTGGAAATTTATCGTTTTTTGTGAGTTTTTATTTCCTAAAATGTTTAATTGTTGATATTAAAACTTAAAAATGTGATGTGATCTAACCCATATATACGCCTAATTGAACTAAAAAAAAACTCAAAAATCTTAAGTCAACGTATTTTTTTATAACCGTTTGAAATTAGTATTTTGACAGAATTCGTTAGTTTAACTTAAAATTACACATTTAAACGTACATAAAAGAAAATTGGTTCAACCAATCTTTATGAAACTTTTTACCTAGGTGGAGAATTTCATTGCGAATATTTAGGTGCAAAAATCGTTTTCTTTAAATATTTTTTATATTTTAATTAACTTAAATTTAACAATACCTGCACTTTATATCCATAATTATAGATTAAATTTCGGCCCTATTTTACGATCCCGGAATTCTCAGATTATCTCAAAATTTTATGAGAAAAAATTTAAAAGAATTATTAATAAAAACTAAAAACACAGTTATTTTATTTTTTATATATTTTGTATTTTTCTGCAGTCTAATAAAATATTTAATTTAAATTTAAATTGTATGTGTTCCAGTTGTTTTGAAAATTTGAACGCAGAAATAGCAAAGCATCAATGTCTCATCTTCAAGTCTACTTCTCAATTTATTACCTGTATAAGCTGCCTCTGAAGATGCACACGACATGCACACGGTGGTAGCAGGGTGTGCACTTGCTGCTCCTGACTGGTCTGGAAGGGATGGTCATTGCAGACAAGGGCTGCCTATCCTATATATTGTAGAGTTAATAATTTTTTTGTTTAACTATTTTTAATGATAATTGAGTAAAAAATAGGTATCTTATACATTATTATTAAATGTAATAGGTATATTTAATAATATAATTTATTACATAGAGATTTTAACTAAATGGTTTTGACGGCCATTTGTATAAAAAAAAGGGTCCGTATAAATGTTCACTGCCTCTAACCTAAAAAACTACGCACGTCTATGTGCACGACCTCTTCTATTTTCAAATAGGTTTATTTATTTTTGAATTATTTTCATAAAATCAACAAATCTATGAAGCATGTTCTTATTTTTATAGTTTTTATCGTTATTTTGTCAGTATTAATTATTAATTTGTTTCAAACAATTTATTATACATAAAATAATGCTGTATAAGCAGTATGAAAATTGACATCATGACTACAAATCACCTGCAATGTAAATTTAACGGGGACAAGTACATAATAAGTAATTAAGTTAAAATCGGAATATTCTAAACGGAAGAGTAGTTGAGATCCATAAGATTTTTGAATAATGGTTTTGAAAGACCAAAATACTTTAACATAATAGGAATATTATTCCATAAATAATGGGCCTCATATTTTTGGAACCGAAAACTGGTTATGATCCCATGATCCCGGTATAGTAATCTCTATTAAGAGTACACTATTTTATAACGTGACATAATGTTAATCATTGGCGTCACCTGGAATCATTATTTAGGGGTAGAAAAAATTTTTCTGTAATATTATTATGAGAGTTAAATAAAAAAAAAATAATAAATTGGGATACTAAGCCTTTCTCCCCAAAAAAATATTACTAATACGAGTACTTGTAGCCTCCCTAGATTATTAATAAATTCGGCTTAATCTGCACCTTACCAATAAAGCGTAAAGAATTTACATTTCTAATTTTTAATTTAATTATAACTGTTAAGAAATGAAATTACTATTTATAAGAATAAATTAATAATTAATCGTTATATTAAAAAATCATGCTTTTATTAATTTAATTTATTTTTTAACAAATAAAGAAACTCATAATAAAAAAATAAACGATGATGATTTTTGAAATAGTATTTTTAGGGGTATCAATACGATAGTCTCTCGATACCTTAAAAATATTTTCGGAGTAACAAAGGTACCCCTCGATACCTCTTAGTGATGCCTAAGGTATTAATAAATGATTTTAAAAAACAAAATTTACACATATTCTACAATCCATACATTATTCATTTAAACATAATAACGGAATATACGAACGCAATAAACTATTATGACAGTAAACAGGTAAGAAAAACAGAACTCAAATTACCGGTTGGATTTGTTAATTAAAAAAAAAAAAACGATTTTCGAAATGTAAATAGCATAAAGGCAATTTTTGACACAGTTTCATATTCTTTCTGTAAATTATTGTCTGCTAAAAAAGTGTTGAGTATTTTAATACAAATATATTTAATAGGCTGTAGCTTTATTATTGTATTATATTTTACAAAAATTATATAAGGATGTTGAGATTGTCTCCAAAATGTTCTCGTTAGAAATATAATAATAGGTGTTTAAATAAATTTTATCCTATTTATTAGGATTTGTATTTTGTATAATGTAGTTTTCTAAAACCCTCCTTTATGAAATGGAGAATTCCAGCATCACGTCCTCTTTATGAACAAATATTCTTCCGTAGTTGTCACTTTTAAACTACACCATTCAGCTTATTCTTCATACGTATCGAAATTCAAATAAATTCTGTGAACAAATATCAATAACTGATTTTATCTTTAATCACGATTGTTTGTAAGCATTTTCTTTAATCGCAATGTAAATCAATTAACACAAAAATCAAAATCAATCTATCCTGATAAGTTACAATTATAAAATAATTTTTTTTTAATTTTAAATGGAGCGAAGAAGCTACTGTTTTTACAATGATGTTTATTTCTTTTGCTTTTCTTATTTTTTTCTGTAAACACTTTTTTTTATAGAAATACTTGACTAAAAGTTTCAACCAGCAACTTTTTGAATCTGAATTTGACTCTAAATGGTTTTCGAAATTTTCAGTAGTTATCTTAATGGTTTTTTGGGAAAAATTACCCGAAATTTGATATAAACGTCTTTAAAACCATCCCTTTATAATCTATATATTATGAAAATTTAAAAGTTTATCGTCAAAAATATAAGAAATGTCTTGGCACGAGAAAATTTTAAATATGTGAATTTTTTTTCTAACACTTTTCCCATAATTTTTTTTCTTATTTAATAATGGAATATGAAACTGGCTGAGTACAGAAAAAAAAGTTATAACAAATTAAGTAAAATTGTCTTAAATGAACTAAAGCTTCGCTCACAATTGTTTTATTGCAGAAATAATTTATAGTTTCTTTAAAATTCAATACACCTACCAACAGCTCCCGCCCAAGAAGCGAAGAATACCCGTAATGCAAAGTATATCCAGCTTTTTTAAAAATTAAATTTAGATAATAGGTTCGTTTCCAACTCTTCGTTTCGTCTAAGTATTTGTAGATAAGAATTTTCTTTAAATTATTTTTTTCCCGAACATAACATTTCGTATATGACAGTAAGCGTGCATATTTTAATAAACATATAATTATACTCAGCTATTATTTCAGTATCTATAAAACTTACCGCATAAACACTTTTTTTTTTGATAAAGTTATATTTAAAAATATATTATTCACTAATAATAGTTATTAAAAACTAAATGATTTCTAAGATCATCAGTGAAGCTGTCATATTTTGATTTATTTTCAGTTTCACTGTGTCATTTGACATTTTACTTTTTCGTGGATGAAATAATTTAATTGCAAGTTAAGTAATTACAGTTTACCTTCAATTTTGATGATAAATCGATCCATGTGTCTTTAAATAAACGTTTCTTGTAAAGTCGTTCATGTTTAGGTACTTCAAAACATTATTTTATGTGGGTAGCTATTTTAAACTGTAATTTAAAAGAGCACAATGAGCAGTATAAGGAAGATCGAAATGTATCATTTTAACTGTAATTATTATTAAAGCATTTTTCAATACGTATATTATCATATAAATAAGTATACATGACCGTTGAAAGGTCGTCAGTATTGTAATAATTATAATTGGCAATTTAGATAACTGTTAGTCATCGTATAACCTGATAGTACTAAGTGCTTGTCTTAATTTAAAAAATATGATAATGAAAAAATGTATACAATTTATAATATGTATATATATATATAAAGTAAGGAACGAAAAGGTTATACTATGACTAAGCTTTATTCTCGGCGTGTACATCACTAAATTAATATGTACATATTAAATATTAGTTTCGAAAACTTTGATGGACCTATCTAACTATATTATGATGTCCGCATAAAATAATTAAAACTAACGTGGGGTACAGAAGTTTGCTAATTATATCAAATGGAAATACGATTCACTAGGGTATAGGAAAGACGTTATTTATGACTTTTCCTTTAAATTTCAGAAAATCAATAAGCGAAATAATATTAGCTTGTCAACCATTATTTTGTCCCATAGCAGCTGATTATTTTGTATACAACTAATGGACCCCTTTATCTAAATATTATAAAATTGATGCATTTATATTATTATCTACCATCATATTATATAACTACATATATTGAATAAGCCATGAGATCATTCTTTGCGATCATTTATTCATTGTCTAGTGCAAGAGTAGATCGAATAATACAGTACTTTTTGTTACCTATTTATATTATCTAACAAAAGTATTTATATTTACATGTATTACCTTTACATGTGTTACCTATATCCATAATTGTATTGTGTCGTCTACGAAAATGAAGAGCTTAACAACAAACTTTCAATTTAAGCTTGTAAATATATTACATCATACAAATAATGAATTATAGTTTCTTTTTTTTAATTTTTGTGCTTTTAATTTATACTTAGGTACCCAGCATTCTTTTAATGGGTCTTGTTCAGATAATAATTGGCAGTTCATTTGTTTTCTCATCTACGCTTTTTGCACAACTACAAGCTCCGAAATCTTTAATAACGTTAAGTAACGAAGAGACTTCTTGGATAGGTATGTATGTAAATTGTTTTTTAAATTTAGAGAACCGAATACATAATGTATGTGAAGAACGAACCATTTTTCAGCAATGGTTGAAATGTTGATTAATGCATGACGTCATATATATGGTTTTCAATGGTGTAATTTAAATTTTATGATACATGCATTTCAAACTTTATTATTTGTTCTATTTTGCTATTTATATGAGAGATACTACTTACATTACTTCAATAATTAATAACTTAATATTATAAGTTATAGTTTTAGAGTGTACATTTGTAAGTGTATTAAAATAATATTTATATCTTTATAAATATATTTACGTGAAATGATATAAAATGTTCTGTTATGAAAAAGAGAAAACTGTTAATAGGTAACAAAAAATGTTTTTTTCAATTATAGATGCCTGTCACAGTCATTATATTAAATATCAATACTGTTTAGAGTCTATAAATATATAATTTTTTTATTTCGTTTATTAATAATTAGATTTTAAAGACAACTGTAAAGAAATCAATAATATAACTCATATTGAATTGTTATAAAACCGTTTTTTCTTCACTCCTTAAATCAAAATCGACTTTCGAAAAATTGATTATTGTTTGATGAAAACCATGTAATAATTAATATTTAATACATTATAAATATTGATTTTCTATTAATTTTGTCGATTTTTTTCATAATAGCACTATGGCAGAAATTATTGATAATAATTAATAGTCCACGCTTCGAATTATCTTGTTTTACTTATTAATAGTTATTATAATTATTTATATATATATATATATGATATATATACAGGGCCGGATCTTAACCTTTTAACACCCGGGAAAAATGAGAAACTTACGCCCATTTCAGGGAGATGACCAGAATTAGTATATTTTTTATGAAAAATCAAGCATAATCATACAGTGGTATGAGTACCAACCAATTATAAAGCCATTCGCAATATACTGGACCAACAAATTATTTAAACCAAAAATCAAAAATTTTAAACTAATCAAGTACGTAATATTTTTAGAAGCACTTCTTAATGGAGTATTTAAAACTAAAATCTGTGGTCAATATTTCTAAGTTTCTGGTTCAAAAAAAATAATATTGGTAACAATAATAATAATAATATCATGTATGAATTATTTATTAACAAATTAAAATTATCTGTCTTTTACTTTTAATATCAAAAGTTTTATGTAAATGAACAATATTTATACATTTTTAATATTTGTTACAATCGAAACTTAATAAGTATATCTAGGGGCGGAAAAATACAATGAAATAAAAATATAAATAAGTAGGTACTGAAAATTCTAATATAATGATTATAAATTATAGATTAAATGTATTTACTAAAATATATTTATTATACATTTTACAAATTTACAAATTTTTAAATTTAATATTTAAGATTTATTTTTCTGGCTTTGACCGCAGAAAAATTATCAATATTTGAATTATGTTAAACTGTAATTGTCTGCATCGAAACGTACTACAATATAACATGGACATACGAATGACGATACAATGTTAATAAGATAAAATTCAACAATATTTTAATTTCCCCCTTATTTGATTAAATATTTTATTAATAAATTGGCAAAAACAGTCATCGCGTGATAAGCTTTCCTTCGTACAGTAAGTTGTACCGTGTACACATTACCTACTTAATCTATGACAGTGAATATTCTCGTTGACAATCGCGGATGGGTAATTTCCACAGCGATGACAACCACTACCTGTTTGTCCATTTTTAATAATTATTACTTATTGCGATTAAAAATAAAATGATATAATTTTATTCGCATACCCATTATTGAATATTTATTTTAAAATATTATTTTTTAATTTTGATTTTTAATTCAGTCAATTTTAAATTTTAAAATTTAAAACCTTCAAAATACGCCCTCAAAAATTATACGCCCGGGGAAGAATCCCCAACTTCCCCCCTAGATCCGGCACTGCATATATATGCCAGTGATTTTAACAATTATTGACGTATGATTATGTGTAAATTTGCATATTTATTTTATGCCTATCAAGTTAAAATTTAATGTATCCGTAATTTCAATAATTGTGTTACCATTTTTTCCAATTAACAATTTTCTTCAAAATTAGTAAAATATTATTATTTTATCATTGCAATTTTGTTTAATTATTTTATTAAATATTCCATAAATAAAATATTGTTATGGTACTTAAAATTAACTGAAGTGAAAATGATGAAATGTTAAAATGTGAAAATGACAATATAAAGATAGTTCATTATAATTATAATATATATACATATAATTAATTAATTATATATTTATTTTAAGAGTCTAGAATAGAGTGTATACATTAATTTAAAGATGCTTTATTAAAATTATAAAATAGAATATGAAGAATATGGTATTGGTCATGGCTGTGTAGCACTACAGATAGAATATTATTATATTTAGCTCATTGTTCTCGATTAGGGTATTTTAAATTAGAAAGTAATTTGGAAAACTATTCTGAGTAGAGTTCATTTTATAATTTTATTACTAGTTGAGTTTATTAGAGATTGAATAATCCTGTAATTAGTTATTTGTATAACTTTCAAGTCTTAAGACATATTCATTTCAGAATTATAGCACAGTAAGTTATCAACGTCTATTTAGTTACTCATAAAATTGATCTATTTGCTGTATTTTGACATTTAAAGTGATTATAAATATAAAACTACTTGTGTTAAATAATAATTATTAAGATAAAAAATAGATAAAATATAGATAAAAAGATTTATAGTAAACCTTTGAGTAAATAAAAATGTTTCTTGGATTTAAAATTAGTATTTGATAAAAATTTTCAAAATACAACATATTTACAAGTTCTATATACAGAAAGGACTTTCCTTTTTTTTTCAATGTTAGCAAATATATACAAAACTATTGATGATAATAATTGTTGACAATTCCAAGTTTGTATCACTGACATTTTCTAAGAGTTGCACTAGAATTGAGCCCTAAAACTAAAAAAAAAAAAAAACTAATTGAGTCCAAGGGAAAAAACTGCCTGTAATAGCGATTACCAGGGGAAAAAATTGACGTTAACAATTTTATTGAGTTCCACTAATAGGTGTTGGCAATAAATGTTCCAAAAAAACAAAATTTTCCTTTTCATTTATGTTTAGCTTTCTTGGCCATTACTTTACTTTCCTTTCCTTTCCTTTACTTTACTTTATTTTTTTTTATCTAATACATAAAGTAAAAAAATTAAATGAGAAAAAGAATTAGAAAAATGTCCAAAATTTTTTTTTTACATTTTCAAAATTTTCTTGCGCCAAAATATTTCTCATCAATTTTGTCTAACTATATTTTTTTTTATTTATGTTTTTTTTTTTAATTTTCATAAAATATGGATTAAAAAATTATGGTTTTCGAGTTTTTTTTGTCAAATTTTGGGTAGCTTTTTTCCAAAAAATTGAAGAATTGAGAAATTAAAAAAATGACCTTTTTAAAGTACCAACTAGAGGCAAATCTAATTTCAAAAAGTTTCTAGTTGAAACTTCTTGACAAGCATTATTATAAGAACACTAACTTCTTCACTTCGTTCAGAATTTAAAAAATGATCATCGAACAATACACTGAACTTGTGATATAAATATCATTTAATTTCTTGATCACCCTCTCCGTTCTCTAAAAAAACCATGGGATATCTGGGTTATTAGAGTCTTGTCTATAATATTATGATAACATTTTTTTATCCTTTATATTATGTTATTTATAATAGTTACTAATTAGAAAATTATTAACTACATTAATCATAGTTTACACCTTTTTTCATAACTTTTCAATAATCGAAAAAAAATTATTGAAATAATTTCTTTATTATATTTTGGTTTGTGAGTGGAGTGAAAAACCTATGTGGTTTTACAATGGTGTTTATTCTTTTTAGATTCTGAGCAATAGCGAGGAATGTATTGGTATTACAAATCTGTGTGTTATTTTTCTTTTTTTTGTATGTATGTGGTATGTCATTAGGATTACGGGTAGAAATATATTGGTCAAAAGTTTCAATCAGTAACTTTATAAAGAGGAAATTTTTTCTAGTTGGTACTTTAAGGAGGTTATTTTTCCAAATTCACAATACTTTTTCTAAGCGCATGCGTAGACTACCCAAAAATTGACAAAAAACGACATAACTTGAATTTTCAGAAATTCATTTTTTTTTTTTAACATACTCGTAACGTCAAAAATAATGATGCTAGAAAGTTGAAACTTTCGCAAAACTACTAAAAATAGTCACACCTCATTATATTTTCAAAAACATTTGACTAATTTTGAAGTATGTACAGAACTTTGAAAATATTAAAAATTTCTCATTTTTTGTAAGTTTTTAATTCATAAAATTTTTATGTATGAATAATAAGACCTGAAAATTTAATACAAACATATTTATATGTATTGCCGACAGTACTGAAAAAAATCACAAAAATCATTAATCAATTTTTTGTTTTATAATTGTTTAATGTTGACTTTTTGTCAAAATTCATTAGGTTTACTTAAAATTACACACTTCAACGCGTATAAAAAATAATTTGTACCACCAATTTTTACGAAACTTGGTCTATAGATAGAGAATTACAAAGTGAATATTTTGGTGTAAGAAAATTTTTTACGGACTAATAATTAAAAGTTTTATAAGGTTTTGAATGAAAAAAAAAATCGGAATAAAATACTGACAAATAATCTGGAAATACCGAAATAAATATTATCGTGATATCAATTTTAGTTATTTAGTACTTACTTCCAAAATAATAAAGATCGAGACTTGAAACATTCACTAATAACTAAAAATAGTCACGTATATATCTCATAAAAATTTCAAAAACCTTTGACCAATTTTGAGGTAAGTATAGAAAAGTAGTATTTGAAAAATTAGAAATTTCTCATTTTTTATACATTTTTATTTCATAAAATTTTAAGGTATGAATATTAAGAGATGAAAATGTAATACAAACATACTCATATGTATAACCAACGGTCCTAAAAAATTCTGAAAATCGTAAGTCACCTTTTTTTTTTTTTATATAACCGTTGTAATTTAGTATTTTGACAGAATTCATTAGTTTTACATAAAATTACACATTTAAACGCATATAAAAAATAATTGGTTCAACCGATCTTTATGAAACTTAGTAGATGGAGAATTATACTGCGAATATTTCAGTGTAAGAAAATTTTTTACGAAAGAATAATTAAAAATTTCACAAGGTTTTTATTGAAAAAAATCGGAAAAAGTATGGAAAATTACTATAAATATTAAATACTATAAATTAAAATAGACATATATTATTTTGTAACGAATTAATAATATTGGACTATTACTGGATAATTGAAAAAATTTAGTGAATTATTTATTTGTTTATTTTTTTTTTTTGTATACACTTTTTCGTGAAGAAATACTTGTTCAAAAGTGTCGACCAGTAACTTTTTGAAACCGGATTTTCTTCTGTTGGTACTTTAAAGAAGTCATTTTTTGAATTTCTCAATTTTTCATTTTTTTTTTTTTTTTTTAGAAACTACTCAAAAATTTGACAAAAAAAGCTCAAACACTATTATTTTTTGATCCAAACTTTATAAAAATTTAAATATAGACAGACAATTATATGAGAAACATTTTGGCAAAAAAAATATTTTGAAAATGTGATAATAAAAAAATTTTGGACGTTTTTCCAAAAATGTAGAAAGTTAGATAAAAAAAAAGTAAAGTAATGTAAAATAAAACAAAAAAATCTGGATATCCTTCTCACCACGATTATTCTTTGCTCTTCGGGTCAGATACTCTTGGCGAGTGTGTTGAAAATGACGACTATTATTGTTCTTTTTATTATTAACCTCCTTTGTTCGGAATCGTCTTATTATTTTAAACCCACCAAGAGTATCTTATTGGAAGAGCGAAGAATATCCGTGGTTCGAAGTATGCCCTACTTTTTTTATGGAAACACTTTTCCTACCTTAATACTTTTTCAAAAGTTCCACACAGCAAGTTTTTAGATCAGAAATCACATTTCAGTAGTCCTATTGAAAGGCAATTTTTTAAATTTCTCGTTATTTTCATCAAAAAGTTACTTAAAGTTAAAAAGATTACTACCTTCTAAAAGGTAACTTCGACAAGTAGTAAAAATGACACTTTTTTTAGAACAATTATAACAATAAAATTGTTGATAATTTTAGAATTTTTAATTACTTTGTTTTTATAAGGTTTTTAACTAATTTAATACAGTTAAAATACAGTTCTCATTATAATACTTATAAATAACACTGTGTCCATAAATTTTTAAAAACGACTGGGTATACAATAATAATATATTAATTTATAAATTATAAGTAAATATATAATCAATTTATGAGTAAATATTTGATTATTATGAAAAATAACGTTACAAGTTTGTTATAAAATTTTAATTCATTATTAAGGTGGTAATAAAAGATATGTAGTGAGTATAGTCCTCTATTATCAAATTTCTGAAATCGCCCCTCCGTTATTTTGTTCTGGATCAACCATGAAAAACTTACATTCTATGGAATCAAATACGTAATATCTTATGCTCTAATAATTTATTTTTGTTTTTAGCTAGTGTTCCTACACTCATTTGTCCCGTGGGATTACTCATAGTTGGAGTATTAGCAGATAAGTATGGAAGACGAAAATCATTTCAACTTTCATTCATACCTTTGATTTTAAGTTGGCTAATACTTGCGTACGCTAACTCATATGAAACCATTTTAATTGGAAGAATTATTTTGGGCTTCTCATTTGGTAAGTTTTTTTGATCACTGTAAATTAAATTATATTATTTTTTTATTCTATAATAAATATGTAGAAACTTAGTACATGTATGTAGAACTTCATTTATTTAAAAAAAAAATTAAACATTCAGAATAAAGTGTTCATTTTTAGAATAACTTTCACAGGAAATGTATTTTTAAGACTAATAGAATAAAATATCTAATTAAAAGTACCTATCACTTTATTTTAAACATAATTTTACATATATTTAATAATAATAGTTATATATAATACACAGGATGATATTTTAAGCGTGCTCGCCCCTTTTTTCGCCCATTTTTCGGAATGTTTAAGTTATTATAAAAATTATGTAGCATAATTATTCTAGTATAGCTTCAAGATAATTTTTAAATTTTTTTATGTGGGTTCTTATGTAGTTTTTATGATAAAATATATGGTGCAATTAGAATTAGTTGGACGAATTTAGTTACAAAATTATAACACTTTAAAATGTTACTTATATTACGTTAAATTTCGAGTAAAATCATACAGAAGTTAACTCATAGTCTAACGGTAATAATAAAAGCACTTCTGTACTCTAGTACAGAGTTCGATTCCCAGACGATTATGAAACCGAAATATCCCTACGTTGCACAGCAAGTCGGAAGATATATATAGATAAAGCGGAGTGAAGTGACAGCACTGATTAGTGTAGCAATAAGTGCCGAAATACGCGCAGAACCTGTCTACCTACTCAAAATATATATTCCTAATATATGAGGATATACATATATTATTCTCGGCAAACTATTTAAGATATTGATTTTTCTTAAAGGACTTTTCTTTTCAAATCGATGAGTTTCATCTTAAATCGTCATCAATTAAAAAAAAAAAAAAATCAATTTTGCCGGTAAAGTGGAGTGTTCCAAATAACACCAAAATACGACAATTTTAAATTTCCCTCACTCTAAAACTATTAAATTTTTGCAATTTACTTTTGCATCATTGTTTCAGTGCCAAAAGTTACATAAGAATCAGAAAAAAAATTTAAAATCCATACGTTGGCTAAACTAAATTTGTTTCATAACATTACAAAATAAACAAAAAATTACAACTTCAAAGTCCTATAATTTAAAAAATGTTTGACCAAATTTTTTAAAAATCCTACGAAATAAGTGTAATAAATCACATATTTAAATAAAAAAGTTAACTTGAAAAGTCTCTTTGAATTCTAATTCTCACTAGAATTGTTCCAACTAAGTTTTCCATGGATATCTTGTGGAGATCCAATAAAAACGACAACCTCCTATTTTAACTGCGTGATTTTATTAGTGTTATTTTTCTTTAAATTTTGATGTATTGAAATCAAAATTCGAAAGAGTATTTTTTGATTCATTCAAATTTAAGTATTAAGAAAAATATTCTGCGGATGTATGTTCAAAGAACTATATCTTTTATACTTAAATTTGAATAATTAAAAAACTACCCTATAGAATTTTGATTTCAATACATTAAAATTCAGAGAAAATTGACCTCAATACAATTCCATAGTCAAAATAGGGAGTTGTCCTTTGAAAAAAAGTTTATCTCCACAGAACATGCTTAAGGTGATATGAAAAATAATAGCTATCTATGGAAACATAATTTTATTTTTATAATAACTTGAACATTCCGAAAAAAATATCTAAATTTTTGCGCTTTTACGTCCAAAAAAGGGGATGAGCATGCTTAAAAGAACACCCTGTATTTATAGGTTAAACATAATTTTTAGTAACCTAGAAAGAAAATATTATATAATGAATACTAATTAAATGGCCTTTTTTATATTGTTTACTAATTCGTAATAAATAGAACAAATTTTAATTATTTTGAAACAAAAACCGACATCAGGTGACTTCAGTTAATTTTATCTTATTTTCCTCACTTAGTGAAAACAATTTAAAATGCTCATCGGAACCAAAATAATTCTTTTCGTTGTTTTTTATATGAATAAATTTATGAGATAAAAAAACAGCTTTTTATCAACACAAAATATAAAATATTGATGAAAATAATTATAATTGTTTTGAAAAAATAAATTGGTGCCTTCATTTCTACCCATCTTTTTAAAATACAGTAAATATTGTTCACCATAAAACCATTTTTTATTTAAATTTATCACTGAAATTTTATTCTACTAAATCTATCATCATTCTTCATCCTGCTAAGCCAGTTTTTGATCCTATAAAACAGTAGTTCCCTACCTTTTGTATTCTACGCCTCCTTTTAAAGATTTTCGAAAATCTCGCGCCCCCCTTCCCTGTGGATAATAATTTTTATCGCCTTTGTTGTATATACTTTACTTTAATTTTTTCTATACATTAATTACAATTTTTACTTTGCAAACACTGCTTGTGTCTCCCCAGCAATGTGTACACGCCTCCCAAGGGTGGTTAGTGCCCCCCTGTTTGGAAAACACTGCTATAAAAAGTACTGAAAACAAAAAAATTTAATGTGAATTGTGATGGTTCAAATATATTTTTAACTTTTATTTAAAATAATAAAGATATCAAATATTATAATATATTATTTAAAAGTAATGGTCAAAAACAATTGATTAATGAAATTAAACAATCAATTGATTAATTATTTAAACCAAGAACTATAATGATACCAAATATAAAATACAACGGTAGATAACCGTGGGTATAACCAAGTTGTAAATGAAATAACTGTATAATTGTTAGACAAGAACTGTTATTTTATATCAATAACAACAGCTGTTAACCGATATACATTGGCTATTGAATTTATATTTTAGTAATAAGCAAATAATATATAATTACATCAAAATTCTTTAAAAAATGCTAATTACTGCAATATTTTTAAGGGAGAGGACGACATGCTAGGCGTAGTAACCTACATTAGATACAGTTAAAAAAAAAAAAACTTTATGTTTTAATATAGTTTGTATTATGCAATTTTCCTGCTGTAACCCTTGAACACGACTAAATAATAAAAAAAAGTGTGTACTTAGCTCGTCAGTTGTTCTTCGCACTTCAGGTGGGATATTCTTAATGGTTGTATTGAATTTTAAAGAAACGATAAATCATTTCTTCAATTAAACGATTCTGAACGAAGCTTCAATTAATATACAACAATAATTTTCAAGCAACAATATTTTTCATTAGTGTAATGACGTGACGTTTTATATGCATCTAAATTATATTATATTATGTGCCTAAATATGAGCATCATCAAGGATCAATAATAAAATAAATTAAATGTTTAATTTTCTTGGTGAATACTATAATATAATTATAAACACTGAATAGTATGTAACTATTTATTAATAAATATATAAACACGAATCACTCAGTAAACACAATAGCAATAGTCTATAAATAATAAAAATAATTATATTGAGGAAAAATAACTCCATGAAGACGAAATGCATTGGCGATGGACTGACGGTCTCGTGGTACAGTATATCATATTTAATAGCATCGAAAAATACATAAGATAAGATAAGCGAAGAATATTAACCATCAAAAACATTTCTACCTTTGTCCGTACTTTCTTCGATTTTTTTTCAGTCAAACCTTTTGTAAAATGTTTAATTCTTTTTTCGCTCAAAATTTTATTACATTAAAATATTTGCAATGAAATTTTCTATTTAGGCACTAAGTTTCAAAAAAGTCTGTTGAACAAATTTTCTTTTATGTACATTTCAGTGTGTAATTTTAGGTAAAATTAACGATTTTCGTCGAAATTTTAACTTCAAACGGTAATAAAGAAAAAATGTTGACTTATGATTTTCGAGATTTTTCAGATCAATTAGATTTAAATGTCAGTTAGATCATATTACATTTTCAAGTCATAATATCAAAAATCAAAAATTTTATTACATAAAAACTAACAAAAAATGAGAAATTTCCGAAATTTTCAAAATGCTGTACTTAATTCAAAATTAATCAAATCTTTTCAAAATTTTTATGAAATGTTTTTGTGACTATTTTTAGTAGTAGGTGAAAGTTTCAAGTTTCTAACTGCATTACTTTTTAAGTAATGTTAAAAAGCAATTTTCAATTTTACGGAAATTTTGGTGATTGCATTTTTGCCGTTTTTTGTCAATTTTTTCACGTTTTTGAAAAAAATATTGAGAAATATAAAAATTGACCTTTTAAAGGTACCATTTAGGTTTGATTTTGGATCTATAAAGTTACTAATCGAAATTTTTGAACAAGTATTTCTATAAAAAAAGTGTTTACAGAGGAAGAAAAAAAAATATCATTGTAAAAACACAAGGTTCTTCACTACGTTCAGAATTTAAAATGGAATTTCCGTTGATGAACATAATAATAAAATATTGAACCCGACAGAAAAATTTTATTATTCCTTAAGTATTATAAATCCTAAACATAAAATAGTATAATATATCAGAAATTTGTGTTATAATGTACATAGAAATTATAAGTTTAACTAGAGTGTTCGAGGGAGCTTAGCTCTCGCACTATGAAACAAATATAATATGTCTTTTTTTTTAGATTCTGAATGAAGTGAAAAAAGTTAGTATTTTTACAATGATGTTTATTTTTTTTTCCTCTGTTTACACTTTTTCGTATAGAAATACTTATCCAAAAATTTCGGTCAGTAAATTTATAGATCAAAATTCGAACCCAAACGGTACATTTGAGAAGTCATTTTTCAAATTTCTCAATAATTTTTCCAAAAACACGAAAAAGTTATTAAAAAACGGCAAAATATGCTATTACCGGAATTTACGTAAAATTGAAAATTGCTTTTTAATATAATTTCTAATATAATGCAGCTAGGGACTTAAAACTTTCACTAACCACTAAAAACGGTCCCAAGAATATGTTATAACAATTTCAAAAAGATTTTATCAATTTTGAGTTAAATAAAGCATTTTGAAAATTTTGGGAAATTTCTCATATTTTGTTATTTATTATGTAATGAGACTTTTGATTTTTGATATTAAGACTTGAAAATTTAATATAATCTCACTGACACTGTTTAATTGACCTCAACAAATCTCGAAAATCGAAAGTCAAGTTTTTCCTTCATAACCGTTTGAATTTTGAATTTACGTGCATTAATAGTTTTCTAATTATTTTATTCTATTTTGAAAGTCCAATATTTTCGGTTATTATACTAAATACCTACTATTTCAACACTACGTTCAATGATGTTAGTGTGGCACAATGGTAATGCGTTATTCCTGCAATGTGACGATTTAGGTACGAAACTGACCCGGGAATCTGATATTTTTGCACTTTTTAACCGTGACTGACTAGATGTTCCACAATAAACATTAGTAAAAATTATGTTACAATGTATAAATATTGATTTACAATAATTAGAGCCGCTTTATTTTATTATGATATTTATATTTTATTGAAGTTTGAAATTATTTTTGGAGTATTCATTAGGTGTATCGTGTATGTGAATATATGAAAATACATTTTTGTTTTTCATTAAAGTTTTATGTAAATAAATAATTTATAGTTCAACACTCAAGTTTAATTCTTCAAGACTGATAATTATTATTGTGTATTAATTGAAGCTCCATTCAGAATCGTTTTATTTAAGAAATGATTTATCGTTTTTTTTTTAAATTCGATACATCTGTCAAAAGAATCCCACACGACGTGCGAAGAACACTCCGATGAGCAAAGTACACACTTTTTCTTTTTTCTTTTTTCTCTTTTTGTGAACACTTTTTCGTATAGAAATACTTGTTCAAAAGTTTCGATCAGTATCTCTATAGATACTGAAACACACTCAGGTAGTACTATAAGAAAGTCATTTTTCCAATTTCTCAATACTTTTTCTAAAAACGTGAAAATCTGTCAAAAAATTGACAAAAAACGGCAAAATATGCAATTATTGGAATTTCCGTGAAACTGAAAATTGCCTTTTAACATAACTTAAAAAATAAAAAAAGCTAGGGACTTGAAACTTTCACCAACTTCTAAAAATGGTCATGAGAACATTTAAAAAAAATTTCAAAAAGATTTGATCAATTTTAAGTTAAGTATAGCATTTTGAAAATTTCGGAAATTTCTCAATTTTTTGTTAGTTTTTGTGTAATAAAAGTTTTGATTTTTGATATTAGGACTTGAAAATGAAATATGATCTCGCTCATTTATATTTCTAATTGACCTGAAAAAATCTCGAAAATTTTAAGTTAGTTTTTTTCTCTATACCGGTTTGAATTTAGAATTTAAACGAAATTCGTAAGTTTTACCTAAAATTTTACATTTATTATGTACATAAAAGAAAATTGGTCCAATCAATTTTTTTGAAAATAGGTTCCTCGATAGAGAATTATATTTCGAATATTTTGGTGCAATAAAATTTCTTAAGGACAAAGAGTTAATCATTTTACAAGGGTTTGTTTGAAAAAAATCGGAGAAATTACTAACAAAATATATTACGAGATTTTTCTAGTTGAATAAAAGCCAAAGAAGATTGATAATGTTTAATCACCATCTTAAGTATTTTTTGACGCTAAATGCGAAGATGTGAATTAAAATCCACATGTGTCAGTAGTTATCTAATTATTTTATTCTATTTTGAAAATTCAATATTTTTGGTTATTATACTAAATACACTATTTCACCCCAGTGTTTAACAATGTTAGTGTGGTCCAATGGACTGAATTCTGAAAAGTTCCTTCTTATTGGATTTATGCATCATTAAACAAATTACTGACCAAATTTCATGTTCACAACTCCAGCAGTTCCGGCTAGGCAATTTTTTCCCATTTAACCACATTAGGGGTTGAATTAAAAAAAAATAATTTCTTACTGATTTCCTACATATTGGCACGTATATATCTTGAAAATTTCGAGAAAATCGTCACGTTAGTTATGAATTTGATTTGATTCGTAGACAGAACTAAGCCGCTCTATAGAGATCCCTTTCAACCCTTTTAATGACTAAATAATAGAAAATTAAGATCTAGATATTTTCATTATTTTTGTTACATATATATGCTAAATTAAAAAAAAAATCTATCCAAAACAGAAAGTGGTATATTTTAATCCCTTTTAATACCCCCTAGAGATTGAATTCTATAAAATTCATTTTTAGAGCATATCTTTGATCTCTTACCTATATACTACCTAATAACAATTTTTCAGCTTCATAGGTCAAGTAGTTTTCGAGATTTTTTGTATAAAAAGACTATTTTTTTTCTACCAATTAGATCAACCTTCTATTTTTGTGATTGTGTGAGTATATAGTAGCCACCGACTCTGAACGCCGTCCATTGACGCTGATGCATCATAGGCAAATGTTTTTATATGAATATTCGGTTTACATATTGCGGTGGTGTACGAATGTACGATGCGGACTCTCGTTTTTGACCCGACCTTTTTCATGACACGTTTGCGGACGGTACGTGTTTTGCGACGTTATCACGTTATACATTATACTATAGAAACATAATATTTTGGCGTTTCATTATTAATTATATTATATCACAGTGGACGATAACAGCCATTTATTGGTATATTATTGTAATCTTTATTTTTAGACGATTTCATGTTCATGATTTTCGACTATCATTTTATGCAATTAGTTGTAATCATGTTCCCTAACATACGCTGATTGCAGTCAGTCTTTGGTTAGTGTTCGGTTGTAATCATATACAATAAAAACTCATAAATTAACAAATAGGAAGTGCCATCAAAATAAAAAAAATTCTGGTTTTATTTATTTTAAGACATTCAACAGATAATAACATAATGAAAAATGTTGAATGACAAATTTTGAATTATCAATTTCGGCTATTAAAAATAGTAAATTTCTTCCATACATGTTTTTATGTTTTTAGGACATCCGTTATGTAGTTATTAATAAGAAGTAATATCACTGATTATAGAAACTCGTTTTTAAAGATTAAATTGTGCTTTCAGAAAGTTTAATGATAATTGCCTATTGGCTACTGAAAAATGCAAACAAAAATGTTCGGTTATTATAATAGAACTTAAGCCACAGGTTATAGTCTAAAATTTTAAAGTACAGTGTCGTGCGTATTAACTGTTTTATGCATGTTATGTTTTCTTTATTCCTACAACGAGTGAAATTATAGAAAATATAATTAAAATAATTTCATCAGAACATGGTAGGCCCATAATTCTCATCAAAACTGATAAATATTGTTAAAGAGGTCAGCGAAAAGACGGAAAAATAAAATGGTTGTGTACAAATAAAAATTTTAGTGCTAGTATTTTGACTTTGTCTGAAAAAAAAAACAGTATATGAATCAATATTCAATAAGGTATTATGATGAATTTAAAAAAAAAAATAAAAATATTTTACAATATTTAAAAGTCGTAGAAAATTGTCATGGGAAATTTATTAATAATAGGCATCATAATAATATTTTAATATTTATTTATAGCATAATAGCAATTTGACGAAATTTTTTTAAATAGTTTTACAATGTACAATTTATAATAGATATTTTTGAATTATACAACTTTGATGTTTGATAATTGATCGTATCATTTTTGTCGTAATATTTATCTTTGCTTATAATAATTGTATAAACTTGACAATATGCATTGAAAATCGTCCGCAATCGTGTCGTTTTTAAGGTAAAATTGTGAACCTATTGTTACATCTCTAAAATTAATGTGTTATAAAAAAGGCAAAACGTCCGCAATCGTGCGGTACCCACATATTGGTGTATGCACGATGTATGAGATTATTTTTATCGATAAATTTCACAAAAAAATTCATATCCACACGCGCGCCGATAAAACACACATAAGAAAAAAGATCAGATCGCGGATAGCTGCAAACCCGTGCGCCGCACAATATGTATATAGGTTTATACAATTTACATACTTATTTTAATTAGAAGATAACTCAGAGGTTCATTAACTTAGAAAAATGCTATTACGAAAGAAATCCCCTCTGTGATATAATCTTTCATTTAAAAAAAAAATGAAGGTTGAAAAAATGAAGTTGAGTAGTTTCCGAGAACATTAGCGACATAGGTTTCAATTTTAGATTTTATATATTAAGATGAAAGATAACATCCAAATTAAGTTAGGTTTCATGTTTCTTTTTGTTTTTTGTTTTTTTTTTTTTTTTTTTTTTTATTAAGAGGTTTTGAGTAGATTTAACTAGCTAAAAAAATATTTCATTTAATTCTTCTATTGGTGTTAAAATATCATTTAGACCAGAGGTTCCCAAACTTTTTTTGGTATGACCCATTTTGGTCATTTTTTTCAATTTTGGCGAAAGTTTTTATCGAAGAATATGTACAACTGTTAAATAACTCTAATTATTCATTTATTTATTACAAAAAATGTGTGATAAATATTTAAAATTATAGAACTATGAACGATTAAATGAATATCACAAAAGAAAAAAAATGTATATTTTATAAAAAGTCGGACATACTTCACTCAAAAAAAATTTCTTCCTCAGAAATATTTTTCATATAATTGTCTGCAGTCTATATTTAGACTTATATAAAGTTTCAATTGCATTTTTGTCTAATTTAGGGCTGTCTTTCTTAAATTTTGAATAACTATTGAGAATTTTGAATAATGAACACCTTAGTACCATGCCGAAAAAATAAACATTATTGTAAAAAACTAGCTTCTTCACTTCACTCAAAAATTAAAATTTAACGTGACCCACCAAAAATTTAATCACGACCCACTTTTGGGTCGCGACCCATAGTTTGGGAACCTTTAATTTAGACTGTACTATAAATACATTATTTTTTAAATATTCCTGTAGTTTTCCTAATGACCTAGAATATTCTGATAAAAAATTAATCGAACAGTGATTTTTAGTCCTACAAATAAATATTTAATATTATAAACTCTTTCGGTGACTTATTCGAGGGAAAAAGATACAAGTCGCTTCCGTAGCATTTAATTACGGGGTGGTGAAAATGACCTCCCTTGAAATATCGAATTTAATTTGTAATAATTCTAAATAATTATTCCAGGCTCGTGTTCATGCGTGTTGTACGTATACTTAGCTGAAATATGTCCAGCAGAACAGAGGCCGTTTTTCAACTCTCTGATGAGCATGTTCATAGGGGTAGGAAATATAGTGGAAAGCATTATGGCCCTGTTTTTCGACTGGCACATGATTTCACTCATACTGGCCGTGGCCACCGCGGTCATCTGCATATTGATGTTTTTCGTGTTGGAGTCGCCAATGTGGCTGAGGGATCATAATCGGATCGCCGAAGCGGAAGCTGCGGAACAGTGGTACGGAATCGGTGCACCACGGGACACAGGTAAACAGTCGTTATCGCCCTCACCGTCGGCCGACGACACCGTCACCGTGATTGGCGGCCCTCACTGGTGGTCCCTGTACGCACGACCCGTCGTGTGGAAGCCCACGTTGATCACTCTCGGGTTCTTCGTGTGCGAGACGTGCAGCGGCATACTGATATTGATGTTCTACACGGTGACGGTGCTGCACGACTGTCGGGTGACGTGGGACATCGGCGAGATCACCGTGTTCCTGTTCAGCACTCGCGTAGTCAGCAGCGTCGTGTACGCGTCGCTGCACTGGGTCAAGCGCAAAACGCTGGCCGTCACGAGTTGCACCGGCATGGCCGCATCACTAACGATCATCGTCGCGTACATGAAAATATACGAGCACGTCGAGCATCCGCCCTACGGGTTCGTCCCAATCTCCGCGTTCGCCGTGTACGTGTTCTCGGCCCAAATCGGAATACTGCCGATGCCCAAGTCACTGTGCGGCGAAGTGTTCCCAATGGCCGTCAAAGGTACGTCGTCTCAACTTACTGTGAATTTATAAGTTTGATTTTTATGAAATATAAAAAAAAATTGAAAAAAGCCAGACATACTTCGCACGATGGGTGTACTTCGCACGACGGGTGGTATTCTCTTGACGGGCGTATTAAATTTTAAAGAAACGATAAATCATTTCTTCAGTAAAACGATTCTGAACGAAGGA